>JAASGP010000005.1:0-101290 GCA_023334275.1 Globisporangium carolinianum | reverse complement strand
TTGGCGACATCAACTGCACACACAACTAACCGTCGCCAAACGACCTTATCTCGCGCATCTTTGTTCGCACATGCGACGCGCGCGACCTGATCAACTGCCTCACCAACTATGACGATGTCACTATTGGCTTCTCGTCCAGATGGCTGCTCGAGTGCAATGTCGTTCGACTCGACAGCCTCCCCTAGACGGCGCGATCGTTGGCTGCCGCAAACAGAGTGTCGCTTCGAGCGCGCCTCGCCACTTTCACCATGAGTCCCTTTCACCATGAGTCCAGCGCTTAGATTCGAGAGCGTGTTGATGCCCTAGTCTGTCATTCGCGTGATCATTCGTGCCTTTTTTCGAACCGACCGGTTCTCATGTGTCTGGATCGAACAAGTCAGTGCGAGCAACGGTCCATCCTTTCGCCTGCTGATCAGTCAAGCGGTACATTGTGCCCACTTCGTGGTTCCTGTTCGGCACAGTCTGCTGACGCGTATTTACGACGCCGTGAAGAGACAGAGCGATATTTACACTTGTGTCAGAAGTGTGGTTGTCTGCGCCAGTCATTCGTTTGAGCATGCGACTGGTCGCAGCAAAACAAAAGAGCTCACCACAGCAACATTGACTACCACAACGGTGACAAGAACAACATTGACAACAGATCCGAACGAGCGACTGCGTGGCGCTTCGCCTTCGTCCCGTTTCAGTGCATCCAGCCTGTATATGCGTCTGCTGCACGTGCATGATCGATCTGTGTGTGTGAGTATGTGCGTGCATATGGGCGTCCCGTACATTGCGAGCAAGTGATCTTTTCAATCAGCTACTCAGAACAGAGTTTTAGTCGACTCGCTACAAAACATGTCGAAAGCATGGACTGATGCTCGCAACCTTTATCGAAAGCAGTGTGCATGCGTGCAAGTGTGTGTGCGAGTGCATACATGTGTATGCTCGCGAATTGGTGCATCGCAAGCAAGACGACGTCGAAGCTACTCGAAGCAGACGCGCAGTCATTGCAGATACCGATCAACATAGTCTCGGACACGCCTCCACTCGAGTGTGCATTGCGCGTACCGAACGCTTGTCATGCAGATCATGAGATCCAGCTTCGAGTCGAAGGTATCTGCGCTGACGACGTAGGACAACATGCCGTGCGATGCGATAGTCGATTTTCCATCTATCTTCTCGAATGAAAGCGCGATTGTCCGAGCCGTTCATCGTTGCGTTGCTTCGTACATCGAGACGTGATCTCGTACACACAGCCAGCCTTGTCTTCACATCACCGTCGTCGTGTGTCGTTGACGCTTTCATCAATTATCATGGTGTGCCTCTGCTCGACGACAAGAGCAGCAGCGATGACTTTGTGCGCCATCATCATGCGATGTGAATGGAAGTGCGTCGCAAAACACTCGATTTTGGAATTTTGCGGTGCACCCACAGCTCAATCCAATTGCAGCCTCACATATTTGTATAGTGATATAAATCAGAGTGATCTCATCCAGCACAACGAAAATTTCGTCCGCCAATCACAGCGCAGCGATGCGTCTTGTGTTCCATCTGTAACCCATTTTCGCGCAGACAATAACGAACTCGCTCTTGAGCCATTTGACGATTGCGACCAACAAGCAAGAGTTCGTGCTTGCAGGAACGACGACGACGACGACCACCTCAAAGCGCTAGCTCACCGACCTGACCCAGTACTATCCGATCTCACCAAGCGCGCGTGCAGCTAGCTCTCCTGTTCCCACACACACACATATCTACAGGTCTAAATGAAACGCGAGCGCTCAACGTCGAAACTCGCGCACGTGCGCACCTCGAGCGTCGAGTTTGCACGCGCGATGCTCCAGTCGGCGCGCGACGAGTTTGCGCTCGTGCACAAGCGGCTGCGCGGGTTCGCTGCAACGACTGCAGTACCGCCGCATGCGATCTCATATCATCACAGCCGGAACCACAGTCTGAGCCATCGCCGACAAGGCAGCAGCGTCAGAGCGACCATGAGCGCGGCATTCGACAACCCAGCAGACGCGTCTCCGCCTGCAAGCGCTAGCAGTTCGCAAGCGTTGGCATCTTACAGTAGCTATAGCAGCAGTCATCACTACCAACAACAGCCACAGCCACAGATATCTACAGTGATCGCAACGCCGCAGCTCGCAGCCGCACAGTTGCAGTTCTACGGCTTCTACTCGACAACAGCGTTCGACCGAACGACGATCTCGCCGTCGGAAGCAGTCATCCTTGCAGCCGAAATGGCGGCCGACATATTTAGCGAAGCGTCCATGCTGTACGACATGCTGTCAGAGATCAAGGTACTGACCGACGAAGTGCGCGCGGTCGACGAGCTCATGGCGCGCATGCAAAGTCTGCTGAACGACGACGACGCGCGACTACCGAAAGCGCGAGATGACGTCACGCCTGCACAGGCGAGCAACGTCCGCAACGTCTACAACGGCCTCGTGCGCGTCTACATCTTTTTGTTTCAGCGCTACTACCGCGAGTTTGTCGAGCTCGAAGTGAGCGAGTTGCTTGCTGCATCGTGGCAGCGGTTGCTCGCGTTTGCCGCCGAGTACCGTGTGCTCGAAGAGCCATTCATTCTGCAGGTGAACGACTACGTGGGCAAGCTCGTCGGTGCGTCCAAGTGCTGAGTCGCTGCGGACGAGCCTCCCGTTGTGTGAGTCGGTCCGTCGGTTTGTCCGTTCATCTGTCGGTCGGTCCGTTGACGCTTCGCGTAGTCACATTCGTCGACGATATGGCTGCAGCAAGAGGAAGGACCATTGGAGCGCATCGCAGCACACACCCAGCAATAATAGCAATACTGTGGTAGTAATAGTCGTAGATGTCAGGTTGAGCCAACACGAAGGTGCTCGCGTACAAGCAAACGTACGTCGCCCTCTTTTGTTTGTGTGGATGTTAGTTGCTGTTTGCAGCGACACTTGCAACATTGGCAACATTGCACATTGGCAACATTGCACATTGGCAACAGCGCAACGTTGCAGCAGGTTGTGCGCACTGAAACGAGTGCTGCACTGTCGGGTTCGTTGGCAATAGCTTGCAGAGTGATTGGCGAGAATTGCTGCAGCCGTTGTTCTCGGCAAAGTTGACTCGAAGTTTGTATACTCGAATGACAAACAACTGGCAGAGACGCTTTTCGTTTTGTTCGGCCACCACTTGCTCTTCGCGAGAATCTCGTCGACTGCGAGTGCCGCGCCAACTCCGCTGCACGCGCGTGCGCTACGAGCGAGCCTGCGGAGAGGAAGTGTGCGAACTGAGGAAGCGACAGCTAGGTGGCAGCAGCGCACACTCGCATTCGTCCGCCTACTCGCACGCATTCGCGCATGTCGATCGTGATGATGATCTGCGATGCGCTCAAACAGCTCACGACGAGGTGCGTGGCGCACGAAGACTCGGAGACGTTCTGGATCACGTCGAATGGCACAGAGACGAAGCGCGTGCGCGCGACACTCGGTGCAAAGAGCGATACGAGCAGCATTACGAGTGCAGGCGACAGCGCTGCTGGCGGCACCAAAAGCGCTGCAACCGCGAATGGCACAGTAACCAGCAGCGCGGCTGCACCGCGCAATGCTCCGGCATCACTGCCGCTCGTGCGATTCGACAGCCGACGCGAAGGCAAAGCTGCCGGCGGACTCGTGTCGACGCGCGCGTCGCAGTTCACGCGCTCGGTCGTGCAGATCATTGCTGTGCACGTACCGCGACTGAGTCGCGGCGAGAGCGTCGGCACGATGTTTAGCTCGATGGACGCCGCGCTCGGCGTGCAGCTTGCCGTGTCGTCGCACCGCGACTACAAGGTCTGTGTGAACTTTGTGCTGCCTGGAAGCGACGCCGAGGTGCTCGGCGTGCAGCCAGCAGCTGTCGTCGTGAGCTTGAACGCGCGATCGATGAGAGGCTTGAGCTTTGACCAAGTCGAAGCGTCGATCCGCCGCGCGCTCCTGACGTCAACGATGAAGACGTGGCCACCGAGCGACAGTACCGACACTGTCGACGACGACGACGGTGCAGCGAGCGACGACAGCAGTGCACCGATTGCAGTGCCAGACCTCGGCACGCACATCGTGCTCGAGTTCTCGCAGTGCGTCCAGGAGATGCGCGTCGACCACAATCCGTACGAGATGACGCGGTTCCCGTCGCCGCTTGGCCAGCACTTGCCAGGCGTCAAGAGCTTCACCGACGTTGCATTGCTCGACTGTACGACTGGACTTGCAAATGGCAATGGCGCATTGGTGGCGACTGCCGGTAGCAGTGGGTCAAGTGCTGCTGTGACAGCAGCAGCAACACGCCGACGCGAGCGGCCGACGCACTCGCTCAAGCACTTTTGGATGTCGGACCGGTCGTCGAAGACGTGCTACGACTGCGAAGTGCTGTTCACGTTCGTGCGGCGGCGGCACCACTGCCGGTCGTGCGGCCAGATCTTCTGCGCACAGTGCTGCGCGCGCCTGCCGCAGTCGTTTGGCGGTCCGAAGGTCGACGCGTCGATCACGCGCTTGCGCAAGCAGCTCGTGTGTCACACGTGCCATCGGCAGCTCCGCGAAGGGCTCCAGATCGAGCTCACAGGCAGCGGTGGTGGTGTGACGGACGCAGCTGCGAAGCCGCAGCCGTCGCCTGTCGCGTCGCGCCAGACGCTCTTGCTCATGCCGCCGCACTTGGCTGAGAAGCTCGAGCGCACGAACTCGGACCTCGCGCACTACAAGCAGCTCGACCGCAGCGGCGCGCTCTTTGACAAGGACGACTTGAGCGACGACATGCGGCCGACCGAGCCGTCCGACAAGGCCGCGCGTGCTGCCGTGCTCTTCAGTATGTTCCCCAAGGTCCAGATCGTCTCGAGCGTCCAGCACATTGCGCACCAGTCGCGGCTCCACGACATGGCGCGCGACAACCGGCAGCGCACTCGCGTGCTGCAGCGCCGCTTACGGACGTACAGCGTCCCACTCGCGCTGTACAAGACAACGCAGTTGCACCCACAGTCACAGCTGCCGCTGGAGCTACATCAACGCGATGACGCAGCGCGTCGAACACGCTCGACGCTCAAGCGGAGCAACTCGCTGTCGGACATTGGGAATCCGAGCAGTCAGCACCAGCGCTGGAGCAACGCCGAGTTCAAGAAGCTCGTCGACGCGTCGAACGCTGAGGCGCAGCAAGCGGGTACGATCGGCGGACTGCGTGGACGTGGGGCAGCGAGTGCGAGGACAGCTGCCGCAGCTGCACTGGCGCGCGCTAAGGCGCCACCGAGTACGTTTGGCGAGTCGCGCTTTGGCGGCGCCGTGCGGATCGACCCGTTTGCGAGTCCATACAACAGCAGCAGTAGCGCTACGACGACCATGGCCGCTAACAGCGTCAGCAACAGTAGCAGTGGTACTGGTAGCACTGGTGTAAGTGGTGGCATTCACAGTAACAGCAACGACGCTATCGACCGGAGTCGGAGCACGAGCGTCGCGAGCTACTTGGAGAGCGACCGCCTGCGTGCGCGCGAGTGCGGGCTCCTTGCACTCGTAGGGTTGTCGGAGGACGCGCGCGACGACTCGGCCGACGCGACGTGGGCGATGCACAAGGACGACGCGCTCGCAACGATGGCGACGCACGCGCGCGCGCGGATCGAAGAACGCATCTTTGACTTGCTCGCACACGCGCGCGCGCTGTCGCGGCTCGCAGTCGTCGAGCAGCACCGGTGGATGCAGATCATCCACACGTTTGCGCACCGGGCAGCGCTCACCGTGCGCTGTGAACCGGACGCCGGCGACGCCATGGACGTCATGGAGTACGTGCAGATCAAGTGTCTCGACGGCGGCGACGTGCGCGACAGCTTCTACATCGACGGCGTGCTTGTGCACAAGAGCTTGGCGCGCAAGGGCATGCGGCGCGACATTGCGCACCCGCGCATCCTCCTCATCGCGTCCGAGCTCGACTTTCAGCGCAACAAGGAGGCGATCGCGTCGCTCGAGAGCGTTGCTGGCCAGGAGGTCGAGTACATGCACATCGTTGTTGAGAAGCTCATGACGCTGCAGCCCGACATTGTCATGTTTGCCGGCCACGTGCACCGCGTCGCCGAGGAGCTGCTGTACAAAGAGAACGTCGCGGTCGTCAAGAACGCGCGGCTCGTCGACTTGCAGCGCATTGCGCGGTGCACAGGCGCGTCGCTCCTTGCGTCGTACGACCACGTCGACAAGATCTCGGACGACGGCGTCATTGGGACGTGCAAGCGGTTCTACGTCCTCGTGAGCGACCAAGAGCCCACGAGCGCCAAGCGCGTCGAGCTCACGCAGCGCACACACCATATTTCAAATGACGACAGTGTTGGCGCCAACGGCAATGCACGCCAGCCAAGCCGCAAGAAGCGGCAGCAGCGGCAGAACCTCGTGTTCGAGGGCGGACTCACAGCCAAGGGCTGCACGCTGTGTCTCCGCGGCGGCTCGCAGGACGAACTCGACGAAGTCTCGGCGATCCTAAGCACGACAGTACGCGCTGCGTACAACATGCGGCTGCAGCGCGCGGTGCTCGCCGAGTCGGGGCTCTTGCCGCCAACAGACGACATGGACGCACTGCCGACGACGCGGTCGCTTGCCGAAGAATGGTTTGCCAAGTGCTCGACGTCGCTGTACATTGCGCTCAAGTCGAACTCGCTGTCGATGCGCGCAGCGCTCAAGGAGACGCAGTCGATGTGCAAGGCGTGCAAAGCGCTGACGCGGTACAACAACATCAGTTCGCTCCGTGGTGCGAGTCGCAGCAGCAGCAGCAATAGCAATGCGTATGACCATCGCACATCGATCGTTGCGTCAGTACGTCCAGACGCACCAACATCAACGACGTCGGCGCCGTGCACGTGCGGCTCCAAGTCGTCGGACGCATTGCGCGAGCGCATTCTGTTCTCGACGTGCTGGTCGCCACTCGGCGGCAAAGTCGCGTCGCGCGCCGACATGCTCTGTATCGACTTTTACAGCGCGAACGACTGCTCGCTCGGGCAGTTCCTCACCAAGTACTGCTTCCGCGACAGCGACCGCGAGTTCAAGCGCGCGTTTGCGACGTCGAAGCTCTCGTTTGCGCACGACACGAGTCGCGTGACGTTCCGCGTCAAGGACCTGAGCGACGCGAAGGACCCGAGCGACCGACTCACACCGGCAGCCAAGTTGCTGCGCGACATTAGCGCACGCGCTGCTGTGCGGCGTCTCGTGCGGTCCGACCAAGTGCTCATGTGGTCCCGGAGCGTCGACCCAGCGCGCGCAGCGCTTGCGACGCACTACACGACCGTACCACCGGACGTCTGGAACTATTCGTTTGGCAAGTTCCTCGAAGACCGGTTCTACGGTCGCGCACTGCGCGTCGACACGGCGCGGTTCCCACACTTGCACGCCGTGCGCGACTCGCGCGACCCGGCGCTCGTGCTCTACTTTTGCCGCCGCGGTCGCGTCGTGAGCGTCCAGTGCGAGCCGGTTGAGCCCGTGCTCCACGTCGCCGTGCAGCCGGCACTGTGGCAAGACCACATTGACCACGCGCAGCAGCTCGAGGCCGTGACCGAGCTCTGCGACCTCGCTCGCGACGTGTACAACGTCACGACTGCCAAGATCGCCGAGTCGATGAGCGACTTTGTCACGCCGTACTTGGCAAAGCACAGTCTCAAGCTCCTACGGAACGAAGTCGACCAGTGGCACTCGTGCTTTGCATCGAAGCTCGCAGCCGAGCCGCCGCACGACGTGTTTGCGATGAACGCGCACTTTAAGCAGATCTACACGCACGCGGCGGGCTGGAGTCTCCGCATCACACAGGCGATGCAGACAACCGTCAAGCCGAGTGTCAAGCAGCAGGTGAGCAGCCCCAAGAGCGCACTACCGCTTGCGTGGTTTGAGCAGCTCACACAGGCTGGTGCGACCGACAACAACTTTATCAACTTCTCGACCGACTCGATGCTTAGCACGCCGCTCGAGGACACGACCGCGAGCGACATGGCCGGGAACCTCGAGAACCTGTTGCGGTTCGCACGCAGCAGCGCGACGGGCGAGATGCCTGCACCGCTCGGCTTTAGCGTTACAGCGACGGCCGAAGTTGCAGCAGGCATGCTAACCCGTCCGCAGCAGCAGCAGCCAGCAGGTATGATGGTCGGTGCGTCGTCGGTCATCATGGTCACATCCGCTGCTGGCCCGCGCGCGACTGAGCTGTCCGAGTCGTGGAGCACCGAAGACCGCGACGACCTCGCGAGTCGGTCGTTCCCAGCGCACGAGTCGTTCGATAGCGGCTCGTACGTTGCAGGGTACGCCGCGATCGGGTCGACGGTCGGATCGGTCTCGTCAAAGATGCAGCTCGATGCGTTCCGACGCGCGCAGCAGCAGCTCACAAAGACCGACGGTCTCGGGTACCTCACGATTCCGAAGAAGCTCCTTGCGTGGCACCCGAGTCTCCCAACGTGCGTCAAGGACACGACAGTCCTCGTGAACGCGTCGCAGCCGACGTCCGTTGTTGCGTACTCGCTCTGCTCGCGGCTGTACACAAAGCGCGTGAACAAGTACATCCGAAAGGAGCAGATCCCGCTCGCAGCGCCGATGCACGCAGTCGACCTCGAGACGAAGACAACAGCTGCGTCGCAAGCTGCAATGGTCCAGCTCTTGCGCTCGGCGCAACGGAGCAACGTCGACCACGTATTTGTCGACGAGAACCAGTTCCAGTCCGCGACGCGCTTTAGCTGCAAGTCGTACTACGCGATGCAGTTTCATGCGTTGCGGCGACTGTACTACGGCGGCGACCGCAACTACGTCGAGTCACTGTGTCACTGCGAGCAGTGGAACGCGGCCGGTGGCAAATCCGGTGCTGGCTTCCTCAAGACGCGCGACCAGCGGTTCATCGCAAAAGCGATCCCGGAGATCGAAGTCCAGATGTTCCTCAGTATGGCGAACGAGTACTTTTGCTACATGGCCAAGACGTTTGAGAACAACCTGTCGTCGATGCTCAGCAAAGTACTCGGGATCTACAAAGTGTCCATCACGGTGCGTCCTTTGTTCCTCGTGTGTGGTGGATGGGTCGTGGATGTGTTGTATATTTGTCGTGAATATGCTTTGGGAATGTTGTGGATGTGTCGTGGTTTGTGCATATTGTATTGTATTTTGTATGTGTCGTGTATAGAACGATGGATATACGGTGTGTTGAAGGCTCCATTCATACTCGTTGACTCACTTTTGACTGTGTGCGTCTTGCTGCTCTGACCGCCACTACCTCACAGAATGCGACCCAGGGCGAAGCCGACCAGAAGATGTGCATCCTTGTGATGGAGAACCTCATGTACGGCCGCGACGTCGACTTTTCGTTCGACCTCAAGGGCAAGATGGAGGGGCGGTACAAAGACTTCGGCGGCAAATACGGCGGCGGCGCTGGCAGCGTGCTCTGGGACCGCAACTTTGTCGAAATGGCCGGCGGCATCCCGTTGCCGCTGCAAGAGTCGGCATTGTCGCTGCTGCTGTCGGCGATCGTGAACGACACGGGCTTCCTCGCGTCGGTGCAAGTGACCGACTACTCGATGCTCATTGGCTACGACGTGAAGCGGCAGGAGGTCGTTGCGTCGATCATCGACTACATCCACAAGTACGACTTTATGAAGATGGTCGAGCACGCCGGCAAGCGCTTGATCCAAGAGGAAGGTGAGATCACGGTCGTGAACCCGAAGCACTACCGCCGCCGCTTCTGCCAAGCGATGACCAAGTACTTTGTCACGATCCCGTCGCGGTATACAAAAGTCACGACTGTCGTGCGCAGTAGTCTCCCTGCGATCCAAGAGGACGACTGCGAAGTGTCGCCGCCGGGGAGCGCAGCGTCACGGCGCATCTCGGTCACGTCGAATTCGTTTCGGCCATGAGGCGTAGGTAGCGTCGAGAGTCGTATCGGACTGCGCGGGTGTAAGCAGACGTGAGTAGTAAGTAGTAGAGTAGTTCATCAGTCAATCCGTCAGTGTCAATCTGTCAGTGTCTGTCTGTCTGTCAAACCCATCCATGGCAACAACAACAACAACAACGCATATGCACCGTGACGCCACTCTATGTGTCTGGATGCGTTGAACCAGGTGTCGTTGGTGTTGGTGATGTTATGCACGCAGTAGCTACGCGGTCATAGCGCTCAGACGATCTGCAGCGTCTCGGTGTCCGTCTTGGCCTCGTCACTACTGCTGCTGGCACTCGGACCAGCACTCGCACTAACATTGGCACTACTGACAACACTGGTGCTAGTGCTTGTAGCTGCTGCCGCAGCAGCACCACTGGCAACAGACGGCGCTACCAGCAGCTCCTGCGCATACGCACGGGCATCGGCGACGCTACTCGCACACGCAGCTGGCGTCGCAGTGCGTGGAAAGTGCTCCTGTGCGGCTGTGAGCAGAAACGTCGAGCGGTGCTCGATCACAGTCTTGCCCTCGGGCGTCGCACTGAGCGCTGCGACGTGGTCACTAAAGTACTGCTTGGCAGCCGCGCTAAACGCTGCAAACACGCGCTCGCACGGGTTCAGCTGCGGTGCATGCGCTGGCAACAGCAGCACTGTGACGCCAGCATTGCCACACAGTTCGCGCGCAGCTGCAAAGTTCGTCGTTGGGTCGACCACGAGCACAACGTCAGCCAGTGCTGGCGCGAGCTGCTGCGCTGCGATTGCACCGAGTGCGCGGCGCACAAAGTCGCGCGCGTCGTCGGGCTGGAGCGCACCGACTGCTGGCTCCCAGAGCGCAACGCCAGCAGCTGACAGACACGCGAGCACGTGCACGTTGCGGCAGCGCTCCATCTTCTTGGCACACCAAATGTTGTACTTGGTCTCGTCGACGTAGAACACGCGCTTGCCGGCAGCTTCGAGCGCACTGAGCGCTTCTGCAAACGCGCGCTGGGCGATGGCGTTTTGCTCTGCCGACTCAGTGCTGCTGCTACTCGGTGCCTTGCGCAGTGTGTACATCATGCAGTGAATGCGCTTGCGGATCGTTTGCTGCACGACCTTGAGGCCAAACTCTTTGTGCAGTGCGTCGGCCATTTCGCGCAGTGTGAGGAAGAAGTTGTCGGCAATGAGCTGCTCGAGGAACGCGAGGTGCTTTGGCTTGACCTTCTCGGCGCGATTGCCGCCCCACGGCAGCTTCTGCGGCGCGGGCTTCTCGAGCAAGTCGTTCTTGCGCTCTTGGCTCACCCAGAGCCACGCAGTCTTGTACTTGACATCGAGCGCATCGGCGACGATGCGCCAGTCGCCGCCCTTCTGCGCAATGCGGAGGATGCGCGCTTTCGACTGCTGCCGCGCGATCGTCTCGGCCTTTGGCATCGTCGTCGTATGAGCACCGAGCGGGTCGACTTGCAAGTGCGCAGCTCTGATCTTGCTTCGTGAACGTCCAAACGACTGAGCGTGAGTATAGTCACGCAACGAACTGGTCTGTACTTGGAAGAGCGCGCTTTCAAAACGAGAGCGACGGGTCGTGCGCGTGGACCACATACTTGGCTTCGTACCATTGTTGACAAAGTGAAACATTGCACATATATCTTGCAAACCGCACATTGATTGCAGAATGTACATGTAAATGACACGAGCGAGCTACTAACATCTCGGGCTCAGTAAAATGCAATCTATGTGCGCATTGTGCAACCTATCCGCACATTCAGATCGCAAATGTGCATCTAGATTGCAGTCCCACAATCAGGTACATCACAAATTCCTGCAACCGTTGAACACAGTCGAACTGCACATACACCGAGTCAGAGACAATGTAGGTTGTCATTGATCGTCGTACGCGAACTCACGCACACTGCTCGAACAGACAGCACCGAGTCGATGGTTGGGTTGAGAGAGTGCAACCACGCGTACAGCCGCATCACATCGAACACGACTCACGGGCGAGTCGACGACACATGTGTGTGTCATCCTTCACAGCGATAGATAAGCAATCAGACGAGCGAACTGCTTACACGGTGGCCGAGATCGTCCAGGTGCCAGGAGCCGCCTTGACCGTGTAGCCCGTGGACTTGAGGTAGCACGTACCGCCATTGTCGGCCGTCCACGTGTACGCTGCGCAGTTGTACGTGTCGCGGCAGGCGCCGCAGCACTTGTGCCAGTCGGCCTGGACGCTCCGGATGTCGGCGCCAAAGAAGTCGACCTCGAGCTGCATCTTCTGGCACTTGTCCACGACTCCCGAGCGCACAAACGGCGACCCATCGGGAGACGGCGACGGGTACGCGATCGTGCTCGGCTGTGACGTCTTGAGGTAGCACATGCCATTGTTCCACTTGCTCCACGTGAATGCGTTGCACGTTGGGAACTGCGCGCACTTGTCGCCGCAGTCCTCAGCAGTCGCGGCTGCGACAGGCATGATGTCGTTGCCCGAGTAGTCGACGTTGTCAGCGATGTAGCCGACCTTGGACTGCAGGTCTGCGCTCTTCGTGCTGATGCGCGCGCCAATCGTGTCGGCCACGTTGAGCGTCTCGCCCGTGACTGAGCTCATGAGGACGCAGATGCGAGAGTTCGGGAACCAGTTGTAGCCCTCGCAGCGCGGGTTCTGACGACACGCGTCGCAGCAGTGCATCGCCTTGCGCACGCCCGCCCGGAGCGCAAGGCCGGAGCCCTCGATCTGGACGCCGTAGCGACCGTCGCAGCGCTTATCGGTCGCTGGGTCCGAGCTCGATGGGAAGAGCGGGTAGTGCGCAAAGCTCTCAATGCCGCATGATCCGAATGGGTGACCCTGGTAGCCGCGCTCGAGGTAGAACCAGCCGTTGTCACCCCACGACGCACCCCACGAGTTCTTCACTTTCCAGAATGGCACGCCGTCGAGCGTACCAAAACCGACGATCATCACGGCGTGGTTCTCGCTGCCAGCCATGCACACGTTCTGGTTGCCGCGCAGCACGCCGCCTTTGTAGTACTGGAAGAACTCGTTCGCCATGTGAATGCCGACTGCGACCGGTTGCTGGCGCACGACCTTCTCGAGCTCCGTGTGGTCTTCGTACTCGCCGCCAGCGTAGAGCCTGGCGCCTATCTTCGGGTTCGTGCACCGAAAGTTCGGGTCCTCGTAGCGACGACAGCCTGGTGCCGTGCCTTCAGTCGACGCGTACGGATACGACTCCTCGGTGCAGACCGAGCCGTCGTTCATGCGCGTGATCCAGTCAAAGACGTCCGGGTTCGACGCGCCGTCGCACGCGTTTTTACCAGTGCCGAGGCGACAGCTCACGACGTCCTGCTCCGACAGCGAGTGCAGCGTCCCGGTCTTGACACAGTAGCCCGACTCGAGCGCGGCCGTGACCGCAAACATCGTGCACGAGCCGCAAGCGCCTTGGTTCTTGATGCGCGTGACGCAGCCCTTGGTCTGCCAGTCCGTGTCGACGACCCAGCCCTGCTGCGCCTGGACCTCGAGGTTGCGTGAAGTAGGGACGTCTGCGACCGTCTGGCGCTCGTACTCGGTCGTGATGTTGCCTTGGGCGAGGATCCGGTCCTCCATCAGACGGCGGAAGCCCTGGTAGTTGCCCTTGTTCACGAGTGCAGTGAACTCGTCGGGCGTCATCAGCGCGAACGGCGTCTCGATCGAGAACTCGGCGAGTGGCTGCTCCTTCTGCGCAAGCGCGACACGCTCCTTCGCGGCCGTGAAGCGCTTCAGCTCTTCGGCCGTTGGAGCTGCCGACGCTGTCTCCTTGACCGACGCAGGCACGAAGCCGTTCGCGTACGCCTCCTGACCGGCGGCCGACTTCTTCCAGCTCAAAAACTCGGAAGCGACGTCAGCGGATGGCGCAGTCGTCGTGCCCTGTGCGAGCACACTCGCTGTCGCCGACAGAGCGACCGCGAGCAGCGGTAGGAACATCTTCATCGTGACGATGGATCGGCGAGTACTTGGGTTTGCTGGAGCGAGGCGCGACGAGCGATCGAGTCGTGACTTCAGCTTCTCACTTGCGAGGCTAGTTGGAAAGTGAGCAAGACGCAGCGCGAGCGATCGAGGCGAGTATAGCACGCTCTCTCACGCGCGTGCGAGGTCCGGCCGAACAGACAAGTGCGTGCCGAGCGAGCTTCTGTTATACTGCTGCCGTCGCTAGTCTTGCAGGCGTGCACAGTGACGTTGTCGAACAGACAGTGCTACAGGCTGAAGGGAACTTGCTGTTCGAAGCGAGGGAAGCACGGACGCGACGAGGTTGTCAGTAGTCTGCGGTCAGCAAAGCCTTCGACGAAAATCAGATCAGCATCACGACAGCCGTAGCGTTCACAACCACAGCTCGACGATCGATGTCCCTCGTGCCGTGCAGTACGCACGCGACAGCAGCCATCTGCGTTACTAGCTTCACACACCGAGCTGTTCGTCCTTGCGGACACTCGATCTCGAGCACAACAAGTACCTGCGCGCTCGAGTACGAGACCACTCGGCGCCAACGAGTGCGTTGAGCGGCATATCGACAACAACGTTGCAGGCGTCAGATAAACACGCGTGTCACGCCGCCACTGGTGACCTGTGCCGACGGCGCTTGGCCTCACGTTGTCGCAACCGGGCGTGCTGATTTCACTTCCGCCGTGTCGATCTCCCGTCTGCGGGCGAGTTGCCCACTGCCAACTAAACTCTAATCAACCCTCGAATCTGCTTAGTCTATCGATAAAGCACTCGATACACCTTGGTACGACACGGTGTCAGGATGACTACGACTGGCACAGCTCTCGACGCGCAAGCCTAACGCGTTCGCTCGCTCGTGAGACCAACGTGATACTAGTACATTGACGGGTTCGGTTCGAGCACATGACGATCACTGCTGAATGGAGATCAAGCCATCCTGGACTGCGTTGGTGGCCAGACCGAAATCAAACTCCTGGCATGCCCAAGTCGTCATGAACTCGGTGCCTGTTCATACGCACACGATTAGCTGGACGATGCGAGTTCATCGACCCAGAGTCAGCAATGATGATGTCGGATGCATGAGATGGAGAGTACAGGCGGCGGAGCTGATTCGTTGTGCACCTTGGTCGAGCCTCGTCGCGCCAGACTGTGGTTCCCGCATCCTCTCATGCGACCGCTAACTCCCACATTGCGGACTTTGTCAAAGCTTAGGTAAGCTTGCAGTCGAGAGATGATGTCGCCTGTATCGAGCCACTCTTGTGCGGCGTTGCTGCGAGACCGACGAGGAGCAAGACGTCGTACACCTCGAACTTCAAACGCACTCGCTGCGAAGCAAGTGTCATCGACTCGGTTGTCTTTTGTTGAGAGGGCCATCTGTGATTGACATGCGCAGTCCAGATACTTGTGCCACAGACTTATTGAACTGTGTGTCGTCCGGAATCGTAGCGGAGCCACAGGACATACGCTTGCATCTAGATCAGCACGAGGCTGTGTGCGTGTCTGGAATGCTGCGAGTGTTTAGAGTAGCTAATCCATCGTGACTAGCACTCGACTCTCGCTGTGAGCAGCGCGATGATTCGAGTCGAACATACATGTTGTAGTGCTATAGGTGCAATCGTCAAGTCGATAACCAATTCTATTCGCCCGACCTGTTCATATTGATCGACATCTAACAATCGAATTTTCATTACACATCGAACTTGTACTTTTCAACGCTCTTGTTCTCATCCAAGCTGCGGCTGTTAATAGCGTCTCTCATTCTTGTGTTAATAGCGTCACTTTTGACGGTCGATGCGAAAAGTGCATCGCGCCCTAAAGGCGCAACTTCAGCTCTCATAGCTGCGGGATATAAGTGGACCCTATGACATCATGTACTAACGGCACCATTCGCTACATGTCATCCCATCTCAATCATGATTGGCATTACCATATATAAGCCAGCAATGACACCAGACCTGTTCCATTTAGAGCGACTTTACGTCTTTCTAACGAGATTGGAGTATGCGAACTGCTGTCATTAACACTCTCATTGAGCTCTTTTGACAGTACTTGTATAGACGTGGGCCGATCTCAAGCCCTTCAGTTTGCACAATTTGATGCTAAAGCGGTGCAAGATGATCTTCGAACGCAAGACATCGTCGATTCTTTCGTCGTACGTCAGAAGTATAAGTACCGTGTTTTGTATCAAGTGATATATTGGAATTGTGATGGCTTTATACCGAATTGAGAAACACAGAGCATACGTATGGACGCGCCATTAACGCTTTCTCGTGACCGACACAATCATTGTAGGATATACATTGTTGTACTTTCTCCATTCCAAATGAAAGGTGCTAGTTACACGACGGACGCAACATCTCTCATTCTTTGTATAGAGTAAAGAAAATGAGGCGTGACCTCATAGCTAACCAAATCGCATACATATAATCGAGTTCAGGTAAGAGATACAGTTTGTGCAACAGTATTTGATTCAAACATATAGTACCCTTTTTCTATCATCATCTTTTGATTCTGTCATGACTTTTAATGTCACACTCGTAAAAACGAAGTAATGAATGTTGGTTGATGCAAATCATCTGGCGTCCAATCGGAATGTGCAAAGAACGCTCTCGATGGCGCACTTCGAATAAGTGCGATTCGAATTGCTTTCGAGGCTTTCGTTTGCAAAGGTCTGCTGGCTGGCTGCAGATCACATCACAAGAAGCGCGTTCGAGAGAGACACGAGCGAGCGCTCTGCGGCGTCGCGCCTGCTGAGCTTGGTTGGCACTTGCGCGGATACGCAGAGACACGCACGCAGAAGACCCCACACACGTACATACACTGGCGAGACCTACAGACGTGACGACCGAGACTGGCGCACCGTACGAGCCACAACCAGTACCCGCGGGGCGAAGGAGCAGGATGATGAGTGTGGTCAACGGCAGCAGCAGCGCCATGAGCAGCAGCCACGTGGGGTCCGCCCCCACCACCACGAACGCCATCGCCAGCAACCCCTCGTCTGCTGTGGCTGCAAGCAACGGTAGCAACAACAGCAGCAACTCGCGCTCGCGGCGCAACAAGAGCCGCGCCAACGGCAGCAACGCAAAGACTGCGCTGTCAGCAACCGCGCCGTCGTTCACACCAGCGTCTGTGACGCTCGACCAGAAACGCAAAGCTGCAACGCGCAAGCCACTAACTGCGCGCACCAGCACAACTGGCCGATCGTCAGTCTCGACGCAGTCGACTGCCGCAACTGGCAACGAGAACAACGACAGCGACACGGCCGAAGCCGAGCTGTGTCTGCTGTGCGCCGACCCGATCGAGTTTTACGCTGTCGGTGCGTGCAACCACACGGGCATGTGCTCCAAGTGCTTCCTCCGCATGCGCGTGATCCTACACGACAAGGCGTGTCCAATGTGTAAGACCGCGCTCGACCGCGTCGTCGTGAGTCGCGAGCTCCGGACGTTCGATAGCTTTGCGTTCTGGGGCGATGCGCTCGGCCCCGACGCGATACTCGACGACGCGTCCGAGATGATCTTCTTTGACTGCCGCGCACACTACGACGCACTGCGCGCCTTACGCGCGTTCAAGTGCCGCGTCAAGAAGTGCAAAGAGACAAAGCAGTCGCTCGCAGCCCTCAAGGACCACTTGCGGCGCGACCACGGCGCCGAGTTCTGCGACTTGTGTCTGACGCACGCGCACTTTTTCGTGCAGGAGCAGCACGTGTTTACGAAAGCGACGCTCAAAGCGCACAACGTTGGCCGGAACCGCGCAACTGGCTCTTCGAGACTTGGCACCAACAAGGACTACCACCCAATGTGCCAGTTCTGCCGCAAACGGTTTTACGGCGATGCGGAGCTCTTTGAGCATCTCGAGCGCGACCACTTCAAGTGCCACATTTGCAAAGTCGAGCACGAGTACTTTCGCAACTAGTACGTCCATGTGTATGTCTGTGTCTATATAAGTGTGTCTGTGCCTGCATGACCAAGCAGACTGCCTGACTGACTTCTGTCACTATGTGCGTAACAACAGTGCGAGCCTTGAGACGCACTTTCGTCGTGAGCACTTTCAGTGTGAAGAACCAGCGTGTCTCACGAACCGCTACGTCGTGTTCCCAAACGACATTGAGTACCACGCGCACATGAGCGCCGTACATGGCATGACGAACCGCCTGCAGTTTCACTTTCGCGTTGCGCGCGGCGGTGAGAACCCGATCGGCGGCAGCAGTAGCCGGCGTGGTGACTCGGGTGGTGGTGCCGACGACACGCCCGAGTTTTGGAACTACGACGCTGTTGGTGACGACGCGCCAGCGCCGCGCGCACAGCTCGAGAGCGCGTTCCCAGCACTGCCGCCACCATCGGCGCCGGCACCAGCGCCTGTGATCCCACCAGCAGCTGCGCGGCCACTAACGACACGGTCAAGCGCACCGCCATCTTCATCAACTGGGCCGCCGCACGGTCAAGTCGTGCGCAACCAGCGGCTTGCGACTGCGCTCGGTCTCGCGCGGCCTGCCGTCGCCGCTGGCTCGACCGCTGCGTTTGAAGACGAGATGAAGACACCGAGCTACCCGGAGGCGCTCGTCGAGTGGGGCAAGCACAACTCGGGGTACCTCACAGTCGTTGAACGGCGCCTTGAGCGGATTGTGAACGACCCAAAGACCCACAGCGTGAGCTTGCGGTTCATGCCGTCGGACGAGCGCAAGCTCATGCACGAGCTCGCGACAATCTACGGCGTGCCGTCCGAGTCGTTTGGCGAAGATCCGTGTCGCCGCCTCTCGTTCTTCAAGAAAGACGGCGCGCGCGTGCCGCTCGTGCTGCTGTCGTCGGTCATTCGCGGCCGGCGCGACGATCAGCAACAGAAGACTGCAGCTGCGCGCTTGAGCTTCTTGCCGCTGCGGCGACCCGGTAGTCTGACCGGCAGTAATAACGGAAGCGTTGCGGCACCTGCTGCGGCAGCCGTCGCACCGCGTCCCGTCGTGCGCGGGTGGGAGAAGATTGAGCCGAAGCGCGCGCCAGTCGTGCGCGACGCGTGGAGCGACGACGACGATGACGACAATGAGGACAATGGCAATGGCGAGAAGAGCGAGTCAGCTGCTGGCGCCAAGAGCAGTAGCGACAGCGACGACGTGAGTGCACGCGATGCAATCGGCGGAGCCACGGGACTTGAGACCGACTTTGTGCTCACGTACATAGAGGACGAAGCGTAGCGTTAGCGCAGGACGAACAGTCGCATGACGCATAGGAATGGACTACACGAAGGAATGAACGTGCGTGTATGAGTCGAGACGTCGTGCGTCTGCGTGTGTGCAGCTGCTGGGGGTAGTTTTTCTATTGCTATTATATGGGGAGGATGGAGAGTACGAGTGAGAGAGCGAGAGCACCGCTTCAAGCTTCGTCATCGGCGTTGTCGTTGGTGCTGTCGCTGTCGCTCGCGTCTGCGACTTCAGCAGCGCTAAACGCCTCGGCGTCGTCCAACGTCCACGAAATGACCATCGCGGTGATGTTGTCCATGCTGCGCTTCTGCAGCGCGGCTTCAACGAGCGCGTCGGCCGCAAACCGCAGCGCGGCTTTCATTGTCGCGGGCGACCGAGAGTCGGTCGCCGCAGCGTCGGCTCGGTACTCATCGACTTTGGCGCGCACGAGCTCGGCTGCGTCTTCGTCGCTCAAACGGTCCCAGAGCCCGTCGGTCGCAAACACGAGGAACTCGT
Source organism: Globisporangium carolinianum (assembly GCA_023334275.1). Classification (NCBI taxonomy): domain Eukaryota; phylum Oomycota; class Peronosporomycetes; order Pythiales; family Pythiaceae; genus Globisporangium; species Globisporangium carolinianum. The sequence continues at coordinate 81,821 of JAASGP010000005.1, read as the reverse complement.
CAGTGCCACCGACGTCGAGCACGCGAATGTCGGGCGTGACCGACACGAGCGGCGCCGAGCACGACAGCGGGAGGTTCGTCTTGAGCGGATGGTCGCCGAGCGACCGACTGATTGCAAGGCGCAAAGGAATCTCGTCGTGCGCGACGCGCCAGCAGCCCGAAAAAATGACTTTCCCACCGGCGTCCTCGACGCGCTGCGACTCGTCATCGAGGTCGGGCTTGTGGTCAACTGACACACGCTCGACGTCGTCGCCCGGTTTGCACCAGACGCCGCGCGAGTCGCCGAGGTTCGCGACAAAGAGCTTGCCACCGACAAGCAGACCGAGCAATACAGTCGAGCCGTCGCGCTTGTTCCGACTCATCGTGAGTTCGAGCACTTCGTCGTCGACGACCGCGAACGCGTCGCACAGCAGCAACTCGATCTGCGCAATGTCGTCCGCGCTCAGCTTGTGCTGCTGCGCGCGCTGGCTCACGTCGCGCAAGAACGCGTCAGCACTCAGCAGCTCGCGGAACCGCGTCGTTGCAAACTCGGCGGCGAGCGCGCCGTTGTGGCCGTCGTAGACTGCGAGCAGACTCGGCGCGCTTGCAGGGTCAGCAAGTCCGTCGTCAAACAGCCGCGCAACGACTGAGAAGCGGTCCTCCATGTACGCGCGCGCACCCTGCGCAGCAGCAACACCGACGTGCACGCGCAGTCGGCTCGCAGCGTCGGCGCTTCGGTCGCTCTCGACGACGCTCGTCGACTGTTCAGTGCAGCTGCTGCTGTGGCAGATGCTCGTAAACTCAAAGCTGTGCGCTGCGGCCGTCGTTGCGTCAAGTCGCTCGGCGCGCAGCTGCTGCAGCGCGTGCTCGATCACGTCGGCCTTGTCGCGGTGCTTCGTCTTGTCCTTGCTCTTGCCAGCGCAGCGCTTCGACGGCGTCACGCGTGCATCACGCGCTTTCTTTGCACTACTGCCCGTGTTCGAGCGCTTGTGTGCCGACACGGGCGTCGCGCTGCCACTGCCTGCGCTGCTGCTCGCGCTGCCATTACTACCACTGCTGCTCTGGCTCAGCTTGTCAGCGAGCTCGATGCTTGCACGGAAGCTGTCGGCGCTTGCATGGTCAGCAGCTGCAGAAGACGCGTCAATGCATCGGTTTGGCCGCAACAAGAGCAGACAAAAGAGCAACGCGCGTGTCAATACGTCGTCGACGCGTAGCAACTGCTCGCGACACGGCAGTCGCAGCAGCGACGACCAAGAGCGACAGACACACGAGTGCGGGCTACGCGACGACAAGCGTGCACAACAGACAAAGCAGTCAGCGTACCGCCTGAGATGCTCGACATTGAGTGCGAGCGCTTGCGCTTGACAGCGTTCGGCGAGATCTGGAACACGGCCTTCGGGCACATCTTCTTGTTCAGCACCTTGTGCACGCGACATGGCACATGCGCGGTCGCAACGGCTGCAGTCGTCGGTGCGCTGTTGTTGCTGGCTGCAATGCTGTCGGTCGTGTGCGCAGCTGCAAACAGCGCGGCTGCTGCTGCGCCGTCGTACAGCTCGATCATCTCGAGTGCGCGCGACACCTGGCGCTGCAGCAACGTCGCACCTTTCATAGGCGACGACGGCGTCGACAGTGACGACGACGACGTTGTCGCTGCTGTCACAGCAGTCGGTGCTGGTGCCATGAGCACGTTCGCGCCAGTGGGCACGTCGTGTTCGTCCATCGATAGACTGCTGTGCACTAGTAGTATGCAGCAAAAGATCGCTACGATTGCTTTGCGCGTCTGTGCAAATAGACGTTTCAATGCAATCGATCCGTTGATCGATCGTTCGACGTGGCGAATGCAGTTGTGGCGATGCGATCGCGTCTGCGCGTGAATGGAGACAGAGGAGGAGAGGGCGGTACGTCCTCGCCGCTGTGTGTCTACAGCAATAGCGCGCAGATCGGCTCGACTCGCGCTTCGCGTCGTCGGCTGTTGTCGTCTGCTGGCTGTCGCGCGGTCCGCACCCGCTCAGGACCGAAGGAGGCGAAAGAGCAAGTGAAGCGTCATGGCGCAGTACGCTTTTCTGAGTGTGTGGTCGCTCCGATAAAGTACGATTCAGAACATTCAGTCGTTTGGTTCTCATTTTATCACTATCGAATGCAGACAGCGGCCGCACCAAGTATACTGAGATCGAGTGCAGTCGGCTTTTCCCGCCAAAACAGTGTCCACTGAAAGAGCGAGAGCTCTTCGACAAGTGGTGTCACATGTGCGTGGACTCACTCGCAGCACGCACGTCGGACGACGACATCAGCCTAGTAGACACACACACACGCACACACACACGAGCACGAACGACATGGCGCTGTCCTATCACTGTAAATACACACTGCATGGTCGCACTCGCCTGCTTCCCTACACTCAATGATACAGCCGCTACGCACTTGCTCACTGACCTGCACGACCTGATCTGTCCGGACGTTCCAGACCAGCTACACGACTGCGACGACGCCACGCTTGTTGGGCAGCGGCGACTCGATCGGCGAGCCGTTCACCGTGTGGCTCTCGCGCACAGTGCCGCTCATGCCGGGACTCGGTGCCGTGTCGTCGTCGTCGTCAGCACGAGCACTATTACTGCCATTGCTACTACTACTACTGACCGAATCGAAGTTGAGCTTGTCAACAACGTCTTGTGGATCGGTTGCTGGAATCAGAAATAGGAATAAGATCGGCAAGACTTTGAGCGCACTGCGCAAGAGAATTGCGAGCCACAAATTGTCAAACGAGCCTTTCGAGATCCCGAGCGCATGGCAGATGATCGCACCCCAGAACTCGCTCACGCTGTACGAAAAGTTCGAGATCGACATGAGGAGCGCAAACAGCGTGCCTTCGACGCCTTTTGGACACAGCTTCGCACACAGTACGAGCACGGGCATCGTCTTGAGCCGACTGATGACGTCGGCAATGATAGCGTCGCCCAGCACAAACGCTTTGTCGGGGATCCCAAGGTCCAGGTTCGCTCGCGTGACGAGGATCACATCGAGCAGCGACACGAGCGCAAGACTCAGCTGCGCGATCAGAAAGATGCGGCGGAACGACACGTCTTTGAAGAACGCATTGTACACGAGCGTCCCTAGGAGCAAGAACACAAAGCCAAATGCTGAGACCGTGCCGAGGAACTCGGGCGTGAACTTGAGGACGTCGGTTGAGAAGTAGAAGAAGACTTGCGAGTACCCAGGGCTGACGGCGCCGGACAGAAAGACCCAGAGCGCGCACTTCCAGATCACAGGGGTCAGGATCGCGCCTTTGAGCTGCCGGAACTGCCGCTTCGCTGACGCACCAAAGTGCTTGCGGCTCGTCGTCGACTTCGCTTCAGTCATGAGGACCGAGAAGAGCAGGATCACCGATGGGCCAGCAGCAGCAAAGAAGAACACGCCGCGCACACCGAGCTGGTGCGTCGCCGGTCCCGAGAGGAACGACCCGAGCACGCCGCCGATCGACATCGCCATCCACGACACGGACTGGAGGTCGTTCGCACCGTATTTCGGGTCCAAGCGCGACATCTCGACGACGCGCGCGTCGATCACAACGTCGATCACCGCAGCAGACAAGCTGTTGACGATCAACACACACACAGCACCGAGTGGCGTCGAGATGCCGTCGGGGATCGACAATGCAAAGCACGCGAGCGCGCCGAGCGCACTGAACAGAACCATGTACGACTTGCGGTGGTACCCCCAGAGCGGGAGGCTGTCGGACACGATGCCGTAGAGCGGCTTGATGCCCCACGGAAACATCATGAGCGTCATGAGCGTCTGCGACTCGGCCGGCTCGAGCTTCAGGTTGTCCTTGAAGAAGTAGTTGATCGCGAGCGCGCTAAAGCTGTTGAAGCCCTGCACCGCGTACACTGCGCACACGAGCACGAGGAACGACGTGCCGAACGTCTGTCGCACGCGCCGCACCCAGCGCCGCAGCTGCTCGATTTTCGATACGGTTGGGTCGTTCACGCCGTCGCTGTCGCTGCTGTCGCTGACGCCGCTCGACGACAGCACCCGCGTGCGTTGGAGCTCAAAGCCGGCGTCGTCATTTGCGCTTTTTGGGTCAGCTGTAGTCGACGCCATCATCTTCTTCGTCTGCGCTGTTGTTGTTGCTGCGCTGTTGACGTCCGACCTGTGCGCTTGCGCTGCTGCTGATGGCGGCGATCGCACGGCTGTCGTTGCTGCCGAGGCGTGGAGGCTCGGGCTGTCGCGATCGTTTGGCGAGACTACGGCGCCGCTGCCCAGATTGAGTCGCGGCAAGCGCTTGCGCGCGGACGGGGGCTCGTCGTGCTCCTGCATCATGGTGGTCAGGTGTGTGTAGATGCTATGGGCTGCGAAGGCGGCTGCTCGTTGCTGTCGAGGGCTCTAGCTGGAGCTCGAGCGGCGTCTCGCGGTCCAGCGAGCGTGTCTGCTGGCTGCTGTGTGACTGCTTTGCAGCTGTTGTCGTGTCGTGTCGACTAAAGCCGAGCGTCACTTGTTTTCAGTATGCTGGTCCACCTCGAAACAAAGCATACTGAATGTGAGAGTCTGAGACTGGACTGGATTTTGAGTCGTCTGCAAGTTGCAATGCGATCTTGCCATCGACATTCGCAGGGCTGTTTATTGAACATTGTCTGGCATCAACAGGAGAATGGCAAGTATAAATGCAGTCGCGATGTTTGCAATGGAACATTCTAGTCCGATACGGCTCGATAAAGTACGAAATGGATGGCGAGCAAAAGATAGAAAAATACCGCAAGATTTACATTCTAAACTGTGGTGGGAGTCTGCAGCAATATAGCATGCGAATCCATCCAGAAACAAAGCTATGCTTTCGAGTACGCTATATACACAGTCGAAAACATTGCCAGTAGCACTGTATGAAAACGAATCGATGAGAACGATAACATTGCTGCCACGTTAATGGCAGTGAATGAACGCTTGAATATATTTCGCTGTGACTCTTGCATTCAACACCAATCGACCAAAAGAATCGCTCAAGCCCAAACGCCACCACCACTTCGCGACGATCGACGAGCTGCGTTCACGCGCTCCTTTCTCGCCTGCCGGTCACGCGCTACCAAGCAATCGACTGACTGAAGCGCACTCGCGACAGCGCACTCACTCTCCACGCACACTTGTGGCGACAACAAGCGCTACGCGACACATACACGTGGACACGCGTTCGTCGGCCACGTGCTCGTAGACCAGTCCTTCTCGCGCGACCGGCCGCTGCTACGACGACTGCCTCCCTTCTCAGTCAGCTTTTCTTCGTGCTCCTTCACAAGCGTGTGCTATCGTCACAATGGAAGAAGCCCAGCAGCTGCACCTGCGTCTGCTCAAGTTTAACCGTGGCGACTCGACCGACGAGGGCGAGGCGCTCGACGTGCTCCGGACGCTCGAGAAGAGCACGATCACGTACACGATCTTGAAAGAAACAAAGCTCGGCCACACGGTCGGGAAGATGCGCAAGCACGAGAACGAGAAGCTCGCGAACCAAGCTAAAGTGCTCGTCAAGTCGTGGAAGTCCATGGCGCTGTCGCCGCGACCAACGACGTCGAGCGCTGCGCTCGAGCGCAAGCTCGCAAGCACGGCCTCGGATAGCGACAGAATACCGAAGAAGAGTCCATCGACATCGTCTGCGAATAGCAGCAGCAACAACGTGGCGCCCAAGCCAGCACCAAAGCCAGTCGTCGTAGCACCGCCACCAGCACCAATGCCAATGCGCGCGGCCTCCAACGGTCCGTTCATCCCTGCAGGGCTCGACAAGATCCGCGCAACGGTGCGTACCAAGCTAAAGGAGATCCTGAGCGAGAGCGACGGCGGCAGCGCTGCCGACACGGCCGTTGCAATCGAAATCGCAATGGCGCGGCTGTTCAACATGGGCTACCCGGGCGAGAACAAGAAGGAGTACACGACCAAGTTTCGGCAGCTGTCGTTCAATCTCAAGAAGAACGCGCCGCTGCGCGAAGACCTGCTCGTTGACGCCGTGAGCGCTGAGCAGCTCATTGCGATGACCGCCGACGAGCTCGCAACGGACGAGAAGCGCCACGAGATCCAGAAGCTGCGAGACGACGCGTTCCAGAAAGCGCGCCTCGACTGGGCCGACGCGAACGAAGACAAGATCAACAAGCAGTGCGGCATTGTCGACGCGAAAGGGCTGTTTACATGTGGGCGATGCAAGTCGTCGAAGACGAGCAACACGCAGAAGCAGACGCGCAGTGCTGATGAGCCCATGACGGTCTTTGTGCAGTGCCACAACTGCGGGAACCGCTGGAAGTGCTAATAGTAGGAGAGGTGTGAGGATGATGGTAGGCGCGCGAGTGATTATATGTTGACCTGTGGCGCAAGCAATCGCTCGGTTGATGCACCAAGCGCGTGTCAGTACGCTCAAAAGTGCATCTCTTTTTGGTGAACGTGTCCCAGCAGCCAGTGTCAGTTGATCGTTTGGTAGTACTTGATTGGATAGGTCGGAGCATGACAGATCGTAGTGCAAAGGGTCGGATGATTGATCGCCAAGAAAACCCAACTCCCGTTGTGTTTTGGTTTTGGCTCGGCTGTGTATTATTGCAGTCTTTGTTGCTTCAATCTTCTTCCATCGCATCTCTTCTTCGGCGCACATCAGCATCCGCACGCACATCAGTCGCTCGGGCATTCTCCGTTCTGCCACGCACCCGACACACGCACACACGCACACATCTGCCTACCCACTTGTCACCATAGCACTCGAGAACCTTGATTCGTCGTCGCTGCGCAGACGCAGACGACCTTGCAACGACAGTAACGACAGTAGCTGCTCGCCGCCGCACTCGCCCGGATCTGCACACACGTGCAACGATCGACTGTGCATGGAGCCGTCAAGCTCATCATATACACTAAACATGCGTAACGACACGGACCTGCAAGAGCAGAGCGACGACAGCATCGAACTGGAACGCGCATCCGATGGCATGACGTCCCCAACCGACGCCGATGCGACCGCCGACATTGACACGGAGCCAGCAGCAGCGGACGATACGGACGCACTCCTACTGCCTACGCCCAAGCACTGCGCCAAGTGCAAAGACAAGCGCGAATACGTGCAGCTCGCGTGCCTGCTTGGTTGCGTGCAGCTGTGCTGCCGCGACATCGAACTCGGCGCGCGCGACAACGCCACGCTCGTCAACGACGAGCCGTGTCTGTGTCCAAAGGTCCGCGCTGCCTGCGAGTCGCAGCAGCAGCAGCAATCGCAGTCACAGTCACACACACGCGTGTCGCAGCTCAAGCGCGCACTCGAACGCCGCTGGCGATGGCTCGCACTGCTCGCTACAGTCGCTGTATCGCTCGCACTGTGGCTCGGCCAGCGCACTGAACAGCCGCCACCACCAGTAGCTACAGAGCTCGTGCCGACGACGTTCAGCGACAGCCTCGATGCGCTCGTCAACAACAGCGCTAGCCCTGCTACCGCAGTCGCGACGACGCACTTTAGCATCCCGTTCCGCCCAAGCGCACTGCCGACGTTCGTGCCGTCCGTGCCGCTGCACAGCGACGCCGAGACCGAGCGCGCCATGGACATCTACTGCCGCGGCCCGATCCTCCACGCCGTGCAGATGGCGAACGTCTTTGCCGACAGCAAGCACTTTGTCGACATGCCGATCAAAGCGAACAGCAGCGCGTTCGACATCATCGTCGACTTTGAGCGTCGGCACCTCGCAACGACCGAGTTCCGACCGCAAGGCCACTGGCGCCTGCACGCGGTGCAGCTCCGGCGATTCATTGACGACCACTTTGACCCGCCGGGCTCGGAACTGACGCCGATCACGCCAGTGGACTACCAGGAACTCACGGTCCCGCCGCGGATTGCCAGTATCGAAGACGTTGCACTGCGCGACTGGGCGTTCGAGCTCCATCGGCTCTGGCGCACGCTCGGACGCGTCCCGACTGCACACGTCCGGAGCTCGTACTTGCACGCCAAGCCGATTGACGATCCCGTGCTGCACCGGCCGCAGAACATCCTCATTGTCCCAGGCGGCCGCTTCCGCGAGAGCTACTACTGGGACTCGTACTGGATCGTTGAGGGATTACTCGTGAGCGGCATGGAGCGCACCGCACGCGGCGTCGTGAACAACTTGCTCGAGTACGTCGACGAGCTTGGCTTTGTCCCGAACGGCGGCCGCATCTACTACCTCACACGGTCGCAGCCGCCGATGCTCTCGGACATGGTCCGAGTCATTGCGCAGTCCTGGACCAACGCGTCGACCACCAACGACTCCGACACTAGTACTGACACCGGGACAACAGAGCCGGTGTACGACGCTGCGTACTTGAACGCGACGGTCCCGATCCTCGAGAAGGAGTACGCGTTCTGGATGCAGCTCGGGCCGTGCGGCCGCGCGGTCGAGTTTGTTCGCCCGGCACGCGACGGCAGCAGCCGGAACGTCACGCACGTGCTGAACCGGTACACGTCGAACGCGAACCATCCGCGGCCCGAGTCGTACCGCGAAGACGTCGACGTTGCCGCCGAGATCTACGGCGACACGGCCGGCAGTGCGTCGGTTGAGTCGCTCAAAGACATGTACTACAACGACATCATTGCTGCTGCCGAGAGCGGCTGGGACTTTTCGAGTCGCTGGCTGCGCGACAGCCAGGACATCAAGTCCGTCGCGACGTCGACCGTCGTGCCGGTCGACCTGAACGCGATCCTGCACCGCGTCGAGACGAACCTCGCGACGTTTCACGCAGTGCTCGGCAATGTCAACCGCGCACAGTTCTTCCAGGACGCAGCCCATCGACGCGTCGTTGCAATGGACGAAGTGCTCTGGAACGACACGCTCAGTACGTGGAAGGACTACAACATGGAGCTCGCTTGCCACGCGACGATCGCGTCGGTCTCGGACTACGCGCCGCTGTGGGCCGGCGCGTTCAATGCGAGCGACAGAGCGCGACTCGAGCGCGTCGTGCAGTCACTCCAGGACTCGGGGCTGCTCCAGGTCGGCGGCGTCCTCACGACGACCGTGCGCACGGGGCAGCAGTGGGACGCGCCGAACGCGTGGGCGCCGACGCAGGACATGGTCGTCGAAGGGTTGTTGGCGGTCAGTACGCGCAAAGCGCAAGCACTGGCGCGCGACGTCGTGCGGACGTGGGTGAAAGCCGGCTACGTCGCGTGGAAGCAGACCGGTCTAATGTTTGAAAAGTACAACGCAACCGAAGTCGGCGGCCTCGGTGTCGGCGGCGAGTACTTTCCGCAGTTTGGCTTTGGCTGGACGAACGGCGTGATCCTCAAGTTCCTGGACAAGCACCAGTTCTTGCTGCGCGACTGAGAGGAGCGTGAAGAGCTTTCGTAGCGTGACGACCCTGCAGCGATGAGTGCACAACACACGAGGGAGTCGGGCAGCGCAAGCCGAGCGACTCGACTGCGTAGAGTCGACTCGACCGTCGCTTGAGTCCTTTGCGCTGCTGTTGGTGGTAAGAGAGAGAGAGAGAGAGCTGCGTCCGCCGCCCAGCAGTGACGACACACAGCGACAGTCGCGTGTCGGCTCGCTCCGTCGCGACTCGATGGTTAGACGCAACACTGCGACCAGGTCGCTCGAGTCGCTGGGAGCGGCGCCTGCTCCGCTCACACACACCGTTAGCTAGCACTAGCAGCGACGAACGACACAGCGAGCAATCCAATCCACGAGCAGTCTATCGCTCTTTCACATAGCCTCTCGCTCTCACTATGCAGCGACTGCAGGTGACGGTACACGACAAGAGTGCTTCGCGGCCGCAGCGACTCGCCTCTGCTGCTCTCGTGTGCCGCTGCTGCTGCTTGCTACACTGCTGCCTAGTTGGTCGCTGCAAACACGTACGGCTTGGCGTTGCGGAACGTCGACATGTCGCGGATCGAGTTCGCGTGGAACTTGTACTCAATGAGCGTGTTCGAGTCGAGCATGAGGATCTCCTTGAGCTTCTCACTGCCCGCGTGTATGCATATGTCGTCACGTCCATACAATTGTCAGTAGCGGTAGTGGTATACAGAGACAACAGCAAGCAATGACACAAGGACGCACCCGATCGCAAAGCGCGTGTTGTCGTCCGAGTTGTCGGCGTTCCAGACCGAGAGCATGTCCTCCTTTGAGCGAATCGCCATTGCAATGCCGACGACGTCGCGGCTCGCAAACACCTCGCCGATCGCTGCGAACACGAGGTCCTGCCACATCTTGCCGAGCACGTTCGCTTTCTTCTTGATCTTGAGGATCCAGCAGCCGCCCTGTGGGAACGCCTCCCACATCGGCGCGCAGTTCGGCTGGTCGCGGAACAGGTACAGGTTCACGTCGCGGCTCAGCTGCGACGGACGCTTCACGTGGATGTAGTGACTGTGTGACGTGGTGCCATGGTGTGTCGGTACGAGCAGTGCGTCAGTGAGTTAGCGTCAGACGTCAACGCAGTCGGCTGACAGCAGCGCGTAGCAGCAGCAGACGCACGGATGACAGCAAGTGTGAACGTACCGCCAAAAGTCCTCAACGGTGCTGAACTGCGCGATCTTCGTCAGGTTCGACTGGTACGTGCTGCATGTGTGGTGGCCAAGTGATCGAGTGCGTCAGTAGCTGCGCTCGGCCATTGCGTTGTGATGCGTTGCGCAAGGCTGCTCGCAGTAGCGCAGGCGACCGACTTCACGCAGCGGCAGCAATGACGTACCCGACATCGATCTTCTTTGGGAGCTTCTTGTCGTACCTGCGCATACCGACCAGCACGCAGCAGCCAGAAGCGAGTCGTCGTCGTCAGTTTATCGAACGACGACGTGCGCCAGTCGATACTCGTGCGTCTCCGTGTGCACTGCAGACAGCGCGCACACTGTACTAACGCTTGCAAGCAAGCATACAGACGCACCAGAGAGCCCACGACGTCTCGAGCGGGTGCTCTTCGTCCGCAGCCACGTCCTGGTGCTTCGCTGTCGTTCGCGTGTGTGGGCGGACAAGATGTTGCGCACATGGGATTGGTTGCGCCAGACAGCAGCAGCAGCACATGGTTCGTCAGTGCATGTGCGAGTACCAACGCGCTGTGAGCAAACCCTGTTGAACAGCTCGCATGCACACACACGCACATTGCACGTCCTTGTCGGCCGCCATGATTGATTGATGTTCGAGTGACGACGCTCAACAGCGCTTCGCGCGATTGCATGGCCAACCAACAGCTCAGTCTGCCGTGCGTCATCATGACAGCTCGTAGTGCAGTCATCACATACTGAAACTGAGAGAGTGTAACTGCTGCTGCATAACGATGCGAGATAAAAACGAGGTACCACACCAGCTTCTTGTTCGCTCGCTTGGACGACGACGACGACACTCGAGTTGGACATATATATGTAGTCCCTCGGCACCTGCTACCACGGATGTGTGTGTCTGTGCACGAGTGCGTCTGTCGCTCAAAGCAGTGTATGTATGTGTGCGCATGGCGCGATACGTCAGGTGATCCGAATCTCGTCCTCGATCAGATTGACATCTGCAAAGGCGACGTGTCATATGCGAGTGTAGCCATCTCAAGACCTCGCCTGACACGTATCGATCAGTGTGAGCCAAACGCCATGTGCATACATGTAGTTATAGCGATCAGCAACACACCCGCATCAACTCCATCCATGCACACACAACACAACAAAGCACAAAAACGAAAAGGCGTCTACAGTACTTCATTATCTATCTCGGTTACCCATTGCGTCCGCTCAGAAGCGACGACCACGGCCACCTGCACCGCCGCGACCACCGCCAAAGCCACGCCCACCGCCACGACCACCAAAGCTACGACCACCGCCGCCACGGCCGCCAAAGCCACCCGAGCGCTGCGCATATGCTGGCTGCTGGAGCTTTGGCACGGTCTTTGGAATCGAGTACGGGCACGACGAACCTTGCGCTGCGATCTTCTCTTCGAGCGCCGGGAGCGCAGCGATCGGGAGGTCAAAGCACGCACCCATCGAGTCCTCAGTCAGCGTGAGCTGCTTGATGTCCTTCGCATGCTCCTCGCTAATGTCGCGGTTCAGCGCGTTCCAGACGTAGCCCTTCGCACGAATGACGTTCGAGCTCGTGAACAGCACGGTCACGTAGTCGGGGACGCCCGACATGAGCGACGTCATGCGTGGCGGCTTCGTGTGGCCCGTGATGCACGCGAGCGCGGCTGCAAGTCCCTTCTTGGCTCCGAGCAGCTCCAACAGCTCGTCGGCCTTGTCTTCAAACAGCGCAATCATCGACGGGTCGACAGACTCGATCTCTTCGATCGCCTTCGCAGCCGAAACCTTGATCAGGTCGTCCTGGTCCGGCGCGCCGCGCATGACAAACTTGTTCCCGATCGTGCGCTCAATGTACGTGAGCGCGTCCAGCTGCCGCTGCGTGTACAGCGTGATGCAGATGCCCTTCTTACCAGCGCGGCCGGTACGGCCCGACCGGTGCACGTACGTGTCAACGTCGGCGTTGCCCGACGCCTTGCGCGGCGGCTCGGCGTTGATCACGAGGTCGACGTTCATGTCGAGCCCGCGTGCAGCGACGTCGGTTGCAATGAGCAGCCGCAACTTGCCTTCGCGGAACGCTTTCATCGTCGTCTCGCGCTGGTCCTGCGCAATGTCGCCGTGCAAAACCTGTGCGTCCTGCTTGATCTCGGGGTGCACGGCGAGCTCGTTGCAGTCCTTCTTCGTCTCGGCAAAGATGATCGTGCGCGACGTCTTCTTCGCGTAGATGCCGAGGAGATTCGCGAGCAGCGTCGGACGGCCTTGCCAGTGACACGGGATCGCAATGTGCTGGACGTCGGTCGACGCTTGGTCGTCCGAGTCTTTCACGAGGTTCACAAACTCGCGGTCCTTCTGCATGTACTTGTCCGCGACCTCCTTGACCCACGACGGGATCGTCGCCGAGAACAGCAAAATCTGCCGCTTGAGCTGCTCGTTCTTGACCTTCTCCATCGCAGCAAAGACCTTCTGGACGTCTTCGCGGAAGCCCATCTCGAGCATCGTGTCGGCTTCGTCGAGGATCAGGAACTCGCAGTTGTGCAGCCGGAGGTTCCCGCGATCGATGTGGTCGATCACACGACCGGTCGTGCCAACGAGGATGTCGACGCCCTTGCGGAACGCGTCGTTCTGCGAGTTGTACGACGCACCGCCGTAGATGCACACGGTGCTGAGCGACGGCCCCGTGAGCTCAAACTCGGCCGCGACCTGGCGCGCGAGCTCGCGCGTTGGCGCCATGCACACGACACGCGGTGCGCGGCCACGTGCGAGCGGCTTGGTGTTGGCCAAGAGCAGCTCGATCACGGGCAACGCGAACGCGAGCGTCTTGCCCATGCCCGTGCGTGCACGGCCCATGAGGTCCTTGCCGTCAAAGATCTTGTCGAACGTCATCGACTGGATCGGGAACAGCGTGTGGATCCCGCGCTTCTGCAGGTTCGCCTGCGTCGCGGCCGAGATGCGGAACGCACTCAGCGGCGGGTTCGCCGACCCGCCGATCGACGTCGTCACGACCGCAGCAGCAGCGCTGCCGTCGACTGCTTTCAGCTTCTTTGGCGCAATCTCGACCTCGCTCTCCTCCGAGGTCGTCGCGAGCGACTGCTTGTCATCCTCGTCCTCTACTTCGACGTCGCGCGAGCGCTTCTTCGACTCCTTCTTCTCCTTCTTCGACTCCTTCTTCTCTTTCTTGGCTTTCTTCGCCTTCTTCACGTCCGCGTCGCTGTCTACGTCCATGTCCGCAGTGCTAGCAGCAGCCTCCTTGGCCGCCTTCTTGGCGAGCTTGGCTGCCTTCTTGGCCGCCTTCTCCTCCTCCTTCGAGAGACCGCGCGTTGCAACTTCAGACGCCATTGTGATGTGTGTGTGAGTGAGTGAGTGTGTAGTGTGTGGGGAAAGTGCGGGTGCGTTGGTGCAGGAAGCGAGCGAGTGAAGCACTCGAGCCGAGATGGAACACGCGTGGACGATGTGATGCGAGGCGCAGTGTTGGCGAGTGAGCGCAGTCAAACGCGTCGCGAAACAGCTAGTGTCTCGCTCGCACCCAACCAAATCAAACCGCAGCTTTTCGCGGCGCACCAATCGTTTACGAGCTGACTCGCGATCTGTTTGCTCGTGTGCGCCACCTTACGTTGTGTGTCGCACGCATTGGTTCACGCTGTGTAGTGCACACACATTTGTTGTATACGCTATGTGACACACACACAGCAGCAGTCCTCGATATGCTCGATTGTTTGCGTCCAAGCAGGGAAACCCTCTGCATCTGCAGCTTTCGTGCCGCAAGTATGAGCAGTGTATGGCAGTGCGAGAAAGCTGCAATCCTATCCACTTGATCCTTTTTTGGCACACGCAACTTCCATGCGTTTCTGCCTCCTTTTTTGCGTAGCATTCGCGAGTAAACGCTCGCACACGTATGCTTTCCCGAGAATCGTGCTGCCCAGTCGCAAGCACGCGAGAATCAATTCCACCTAACACTTACAATCCCAACCACGTTTGCGCGAATCGAACTCCGACCGGTTGTTGCGCCACCGAGGCACGACAGGGCAAAGCAAAGCAGCACGAACCACATTCCACCTGCGAAAGCGCAAGAAGCAGGCAGCACGCAGCAGCTCGCCCCAAGCGCGTTGTCACTGCAAGCAAGCAAGTGCATCGGCACGAACGAACTGCACAGCGACCGCGCGCGCACGTGCATCGTCCCTCGTCGCAGTCGTCGCCATCGACCCCCTCTCCTCCTTTCTTCCTCCCCCTCGCGATCGACCATCCATTGATCCGTCGATCGACACACACCTGCACACACGTCCACGAGTGCGGTGCAAAGAAGAAAGAAGAATACAAAGGAAGGAAGATACGCGCAGGCATGAGCGACTGCACGTCGCTCACAGACGACGGCGCCGCGTCGAGCGGTAACGAAGGCAAGCGACCGCCGTATCCTGCTGCAGCGTTCACGCCGCCTGAGAAGAAGGGCAAGTCGGACGACGCAGCTGCTGGTCTTGTGCCACCGCCACCACCGCATATTACATTCGCAGCGACCGAGCAGCCGATCGCTGCAGCGTTCACGCACCCGCGGTCCGCGCTCTCGAGCAACAGCAGCAACAGCAGCCGCAACAGCAACAGCAACAGCAGCCTCGGCAGCGCAGCAGCTGGCTCCGAAGACGACAGCGAAAGCATGGTGCCGGACGCACCGTCGGCGTGGAAACCAGCGTCGCTGCTCGATGGCGACGTGAACAGCGGCGTGTTCACGCGCGTGCACTTGCGCGTGAAGTGCGCGAGCCGCTTTGGCGAGACGCTCCATTGCTCGGGTGCGTCGTTCGTGATGGGCCACTTCAACCCGAACGAGTCGACTGCGCTCGTGACGACGCCGACATCGTACCCAATGTGGACGACCGTGAAGCCGCTGATCCTGCCGCGCGGTGTGCCGCACCAGTACATGTTTGCGCTCTTTGCCGGCGGCGTGTTCAGCTCGTGGGAACCGATCGAGAGCGCGCGCGTGCTCGTGCCTGAGGGCCGCGAAGTCACGGTCGTCGAAGAGTTTGGCGTCTACGACGACGCGCTCCATCTCGTCAAGACCGGCGGCAGCAGCGACCGCTCGGCCGTGTACGAGCGCCGCCACGAGCCGCCGCTAGCCGATGGAGCTGCGAGCGCATTCGAGCACGCAGCAGCGGCTGCAGTAGGCGACACGACGAGTCGCGCAGCCCACAGCAGCAGCAGGAGCAGCAACAGTCTTGTCGATGGCGGCGATGGTAGTGGCAGTGGCACTGGCAGTAGCGACACTGTGCCGAGCAGCACGACCAACAACAGTGCGAGTGCGAACGCAAGCAACGCGCCGTCGCTCGGCCGCTCGTCATCGCAGTTCTTTCGCCAAGCCAAGATCCAGTCGCGGTACAAGCGGTACATGCCAGCAAACTACCGGCCAGACGCCTCGGCAACACTCTTCCTCGTGTGCTACCACTTGCCGGTGAAGCTCACCAAGTCGCCGCTCGACGGCTCGTGGTCGGCGACGTGGAACCGCGACAGCTTGATCTCGCGCAGTGAAGGGTCGATCGCCGAGTCGATGCACGTGCGCTGGGTCGGCTGCGTCACGCACCAAGCGCGCGACGACCTCGAAGACCTGTCGGAGGACGACAAGCGCGAGATCACGAGCGTGCTCGCGCAGATGGAGTGCATTCCTGTATTTATTGACCGCGACCTCGCGTCGGCGCACTACCAGGGCTACTGCAAGAACAAGCTCTGGCCGATGTTCCACAACGTCGACATCCTCGATATTTATACGTCCGTGTGGGACCGCAACGAGGTCATTCAGTGGAAAGAGGAGCGCAACAACGGCGAGTGGTGGCGCGCGTACCAGCAAGTGAACGCGCTGCTCGCAAGCTGCGTCGCCGCGCTCTGTGCTGCTGGCGACACGGTCTGGGTGCACGACTACCACTTGCTGCTGTTCCCGTCGCAGCTCGCACTGCTGTGCGCCGCGCGTGCGATCAAGCGGCCGTCGATGGTCTTCTTTCTCCACGTGCCGTTCCCAACGTCCGAGATCTTTCGCGAGCTCTCGCACGGTCCGCAGTTGCTTGAAGGCGTGCTCGACGTCGACGTCGTTGGCTTCCACTCGTTCGACCACGCGCGCCACTTTCTCAACGCGTGCAAGCGGTTCCTCGGGCTCACGTACCAGTCGCGCCGCGGCGGGAACCTCGGCGTCGACTACCGCGGCCGCAACGTCATGATCACGATCAGCCACGTTGGGATTGAGAACCGCGCGATCCGCGACGTGCTCGCGGACCCGAGCGTCCACGACGCTGCAAAGCAGCTGCGCGAGAAGCACGCCGGCAAGCTGTTGATTGGCGGCATTGACGTCTGTCAGCGCTTGAGCGGCATTCCACTGAAGCTCCTTGCGTTTGAGCAGTTCTTTAGCACGTGCACGTCGTGGAAAGAGCGGCTCGTGCTCGTGCAGCGGTGCCACTTGACAAACTCGCGCGCCGGTGACCAGGAGTACAGCAGCAGCGAGATCCGGCAGCTTGTGACGCGCATCACGGCGCAGCACGGCGCGGACGTGATTGACTACGAAGAGTCGACGTCGGCGCTCACGCTGCGCGAGCGCATTGTCATGTGGCTCGCGTGCGACATCCTCATGGTCACGTCCGTGCGCGAAGGGCTGAACCTCAAGCCGCTCGAGTACGTCTTTGCCAAGGGCGTGAGCCCTGGCCATCGTGCCGGTGTCGTGATCCTCAGCGAGTTCTCGGCCTGCTGCTGCGTCCTCAACGGCGCGCTCCGCGTGAACCCGTGGAACATCACTGAGGTCGTGAACTCGCTCGACCAGGCGCTCACGATGAGCGAAGACGAGCGCATGGGACGCCGCGCGCGCGACTTGCCGTACATCACGAACCAACCGGCTGCGAACTGGACCAAGCAAGTGCTCTCAGTACTCCAGGAAGCGACCGAGAACGACGAGGGCGAAGAGGAGTACACGGACATGGAGTACATGGACACGGAGATGGGCCGCTCGCACGTCTTGCGCATCGGTCAGCGCTCGGACTTCAAGCACCTGAACATCCAGCGCGTGCTCGAAGCGTACCGGTCGTCTGCGCGCCGCGTGTTCTTACTCGACTATGGCGGCACGATCATTGCGCGCGAGAACATGTCGATGTACGTGAAGAAGGACTTTACGGCCGTGACTGGCAAGCTCCCGTCGCCGCGCATGATCGACGCACTCACGATGTTGACGCGCGACCCGCGCAACACGGTGTTTGTCGTGAGTGGCTTGAGCCAACTGCACTTGACGGCAGCTGTCGGGCACATTCGCGGGCTCGGGCTTGCGGCCGAGAACGGCGCGCTCTACTCGTGGGCCGAGCCGAGCAGTAGTGGCGACACTGCACAGCCAGCCGATGTCGACACTGCTGCTGCGACTGCGGACCGGCACTGGCACCACCACAACTTCAAGTTTGACTGGCGCCCCGTGCGCGACGTTGTCGATCCGATCCTCAAGGTCTACTGCACACGCACGAACGGGAGCGTGCTGCGGTACCTCGAGCAGAGCATTGCGTGGAACTTTCGGTCGACTGACCCCGAGTGGGGCCTCCTACAAGCAAACTCGCTCCAGGGCGACCTCGAAGACGTGCTGCGCGACCACTCGGTGTCGATCATTCGCAAGAAAGGACTCCTTGAGATCGTACCGGAGGGCTTGAACAAGGGCGTCGTCGCGCGTCACATTTTGAACCAGGACGCGCTCATCAACCGCGGCCACCCGGACTTTCTCTTTTGTATCGGCGACGACACGACCGACGAGAGCATGTTCAAGTCGATCTACGACTACTACGCCGAGCGGTCGGACGAGAGCGTGCACGGCCGCACAGCAAGTGGCAAGAGCAGTGGTGGCAGTAGCAGCGTCGGAGGTGTGCTCGACACGCCGCCGACGTCGGGCGGGTCGCTGCATCACCTGTTTACGTGCACCGTCGGTAAGAAGCCGAGCCACGCGCATTTGTACCTGAACAACGTCGACGACGTCGAAGAGCTGCTCTTTACGCTCGGCCAGCGCTCGGACGAAGAGGTGCGTTGCAGCTGCAGTTGCTAGTTGGTGGTCGTAACGATCGCAGTGGTGATGAGTCGCTGGACCCAACACTGACGCTGTGTGTATGTGTGAATGTGTGCGTGTTGGCAACGACGCTGCAGAGCCACGCGTCCACCCACTAGAGCCACTTTCGTGCACGGTGGTGCCGTCCCGCAGCGACTGGCACGCACGCGCCACTATAGGCGGCGACAGACACTGCAAAGATAGCAAGCAAGAGTGCGGTTGCTCTCCCATCACTCCATCTCCACCTCCATGTAGCATACATGCATTCCGGCCGCCAATGCCGCTACAGCAGCAACTACAGCAGCAAATGATTCGAAGCAACTGAGCGAGTTGTTCAGAGCGTTCGTTTGTGTCATTTGAGCAGTCGTGCTCACCCAACCGAACGACGTGTGAGAGGACGCATAGAGAGTGAGTGACGCATGCGCAGATGCAGTGCATCGCCTTGGCGTGCGTCCATCGCGACCTTAGGACCAGCTATGTTGCGAACGACGTTCGGAGCTGCTGATGCTTGCTTCTCTCGCACTACCTCGCTTCATGCGTCAGTCGAGACGACTCGACTGGTGTCACTAATGTAGTCGAATCGACAACGATATCTTTCTCATGCATGTTACGAACCTAAAGAAGATTGCATCTTCTTCATTGTTGCAAAAGTAGACATATTTGGTACTTCAGTATCGAGCAAGACTCGAACAAACTATGCTCTCTCATTCGTCCTATCCTACCGCTCCGATTTGTATCCTCGTCATTGGAGGTTGCAGGATGCACCAATTTGGTCTTTGCCACCACACCACGCACTTTGACAATTTGAATCCTGCGCTTTCATCACGTCCACATCGCCAGCCGCTTGCTTGCTGCTGCGCAACGACGCAGGATACATACACATACGAGGCGGCACGACACGCCTGTCACGACGCTCGTCGACCATGGTGCGCACACTCGAGCTGCGCGCAACACAGGGCGGCGTGATCTGGCCGAGTCGTCCAGTTATCAGCGCGCGTGGACTGCTGTCGTCGATCAAGAACCTGCCGCTCACGAGCTACGACAAGACGCAGCTCACGCGCTTCCGTGACGTGACGTTCAACAGCACGGGCGAGCTGCTCGCGGCGACGGACGAGAAGGGCCGGATCTTTGTCTTCTTCATTGCAAGCAACCGGTACGCGCTCGTGCAGCACCTCGGTGTACCGACGATCGCGTGCTGCTTCAGTCCGATCCGCAAGACCGAGCTGCTCGTGACGTGCGAGAACGAGACGGTACGTACAGACTCGCAACAGCATGCACCACTGTACACGCTAGGCGTATACACATACAGTTAGCTGACATTCGTACAAATATACATGGACGCATGCATGGATGCATCGCTGTCTACTTTAGGCGCGCTGCATCGACGTGCAGTCGCAGGTGCTCATTAGCACACTGCGCGGCCATCGGTACCCAGCGCGCTCGGCGTCGTTCCAAAAGTCGGGCAAGCTTGCGCTTACAGCGTCGCAGGACGCCGTGATCCTCTGGGACACACGCGACTGGTCGCGCTTCCGCGTGCTGAACGCGGGTCCCGGCGTCGAAGCCGCGACGTTCGTTGCGCGCGGCGACCTCGTTGCTGTCTGCTTCCAGGACGACACGATCATGATGTGGGCACTCGAGTCGCTCGCGCTGCAGTACCGCTTCGCGCTTCCCGAGCACGAGCAGCCAGCTGGGCTGCACTCGATCACGGTCTCGGACGACCACCGCGTGCTCGTTGCGAGGTACTACCAGCATGCGTTTGCTATAAGCACGTCGCTACGTCGCCACTTGCTGACTCTGACTCTGACTGTGGACAGTGGGCGATCGCCGTTCATCTACGTGTGGGACTTTGAAGCCCAGACGATCATCCGCATCATTGAGCTGCCAGCGCCGATCAACGACGTCGTCACAGTGAGTCAGTCGCACAGCGACGTTGGTGCTTCGTGCATGTGTGTGCTTGTGCTGATGGCGACTGGCAATGCACTGACACGAATGACGACGTTTCTGCTGCGTCTGCGACTATCAGCACGCGTTCCTGCCAGGTCATGTCAGTATGATCAGCCTCCTCGAGCGCGGCGGCGCGCTCTACTTCCTCGACGTCGCAGCTGCTCGCCCGCGCATCCAACTCGAGCTCGCGCGGCGCGACAAGACGGTCACGGCGTTCGACATTGAGTGCCACGCGCGGTACCTTGCAGCGTGCTCCGAGTACGTCGTTACTGCGTCTGTTGCAGCAGTTGTAGCGTCTACGCAGTGTGTGCACCAGTCGCTCACGTCTCGATGCGCTTCTGCCTGCGTCGATGTGTGTCTGTGTGTGTCTGTGGCATCTCACTCCCTACCATTACAACCACTCAGCGACGGCTACTTGCTGCTGTACGACCTCGAGATCGCGCGCGAGACAGCGCGTCGCGCACGCATCGCGCGCCGAAACGAAGGACTTGGCGACCTCGACGACGCTGCGCGACTCGCGACGCGCTCGGGGCTGTGCAGCACTGCAAACGCACGACCAGCATCCAGCAGTAAGCGCGCAGATACGAGTCGCCCAATAACGTCGAGACTCATCGAGAGTCTCTTCAGCGCACCAACGGCGCCACGACGTCGCGAACGCTCGCACGTTGGTGTCGACACGGAGCTGCCGCACGTCAGCAGCGCTGGTCGACGCCGTGCGCATGTGCTTGACAGCTCGCCGACCCATCACGACGACCATCGTGTTGCTGATTCCGCGATATCTGCAACGCCGCGCACAGCCAACCCGCTGCGCACCACCACTGCATCTGCTCCACTAAGTGTGCGCGAGGTCGAAGTGAACCGCAAGCGGCTCGCAGCGACGCTGCGCTGCAACGGTGCGTACCCGCGCAAGTACCGCCTGCTCGTGTGGCGCTTTTTGCTGCAGCTACCAAAGAACGCCGAGGCGTTCCGTGCGCTCGTGCGCAAAGGGCCACATCCTGCGTTCACGCGGCTGCATGTGCAGTACCCGCTGCGCGACGCGCGACTGCATCGGCGGCTCAAGCGCGTGCTCTCAGCGATCGCGTTCTGGTGCCCGGCATTCGGCGAAGTGCCGTACTTGCCCGAGGCCGTGTACCCGTTCGTGAAGCTCTTTCAGACGAACGACCTCGCGGCGTTCGAAGCGAGCGTCTCGGTGCTCTTGCACTGGTGCAACGGGTTCCTACGCTGCTTGCCGCGCGCACCAACGCATGTCCTCGCAGCACTCGACTTGGCGCTGCAGCGACTCGACCCGACGCTCCACGCGCACTTTACGAAGCTCGGCGTCGGTGTCGAGACGTACGCGTGGTCGCTCCTCAAGACGTTGTTTACTGAAGTGTTGAGCGAGTCCGAGTGGCTTGCGCTCTGGGACGATCTGTTCACACATGCACAGACGCCCGAGCGCTTGAGCGTCGCCGTGCTCGCGTACCTCGCGCACTTTCGCATTGCGTTGCTGAACGCGTGCGACGCTGCATCCGTGGAGCAGTTCTTTCACCAGCAGAACGCACTGCAGCTCGCGTCGTTCCTGCAGCTGCTCGCGCGTCTGAGCGAACGCGTCGACCTCGCAGCGCTTAGGGGCGATGCCAACGTTGGTGTCGAGGCCACTGCGGATGGCGCTGACAGCAAAGCGACACGGTCGTCGACCAAGTCGCTCTGGCCGCTGCCTGTCGGGCAGTACCCAGCGTTCAGCAACTACCCAAAGTTTGTTGTCGACTTCCAGATCGGCGTACGTCCGACGCTGCTGTTGTGTCTATGTGTCTATGAGTGTGGCCCAGACTGACTCTGTGTGCTTGTGTCTGTCGGTGCTGCACAGGAACGCAATCGCATCGCGCTCGAAGAGAGCACGCTCGAGCACAAGCAGCAGCAGCTCGCCGACATCGAGCAGCAGTGCGCAAAGCTTGAGGCTGAGCACGCCGCGTGGCTTGCAGAGCGCCAGGTTGTGCTTGCCGCTGAAGAGACGCGGCGCACCGAAGCGCTTGCCGCTGAGAAAGCGCGTCTCCAGAGCCTCGAAGTGCTCGATGCGCAGACGCGTAAACGGCGGCTCGAGCGCCTCGACGCGCTCGAGAAGCATGCGCACGACGCGCTCGAAGCGACTGCAAGTGCGTTCGCAGCCGAAACGGCGCGGCGCGAAGCCGCTCTCGCACTCCAGCGCGAGCGCGCAGCTGCCGAACTCGCGTCGCGACAGCAGGACGAAGCGCTCGCGCGCGTCGAGTTTGAGACCGAGAAGCGCGTGCGCGCCGTGCTGCAGCAGCGCGCGGTCGAGACGCGGCTCCAGACGCTCCGCAACGAGTTTGCCGCGCGCGTGCAGCAGCACGAGCTTGCCGACGTCGCCAAACTGGCGCAATGGCGCCGCGAAGACGAGGCGCGTGCGCGAGCTGTCGAGACTGATCTGCAGCGACGCGAGCAGCTTGCACTCGTGCAGCACGAAGCAGCTGCGCGGCAGCAGCTCGAGGCGGATCTGCTTGCAGCGCGCGTCGCAACAGAGCGCGAGCTCGCAGCGCTCGAGACCGAACGCGCAGCGCGGCAGCATGCACAGCGCGCAGTCGAAGAGATGGACGACGAGATGGACGCGCGGCGCGC
Source organism: Globisporangium carolinianum (assembly GCA_023334275.1). Taxonomy (NCBI): domain Eukaryota; phylum Oomycota; class Peronosporomycetes; order Pythiales; family Pythiaceae; genus Globisporangium; species Globisporangium carolinianum. The sequence continues at coordinate 58,798 of JAASGP010000005.1, read as the reverse complement.
CGAGTTCGACGTGTCGAACGAGCACCGCGATGGCGCTGCTAGCGCTGCTGTAGTGATGCTGGATGGTAACGAGCTGCAGGGCGATCGAGGGCTTAAACAAGATGCAAGACGGACGAGCAGAACGGCGCAGTTGGATGATCGGCACCGCACACAACGCAGTCGCTCGACGCACGATCGCGATCCGCGCACGAATAGTAGCAGTGATGGGGTCGATCGTATCGACAGACAGCATTCGGAAAATCGGATGGTGGTGTCGCGTGATGCAGGACACGACGACAAGCATCTGAACGCGGCATCACCACTTGGACGCCATGAGTTGACGACACCGCAGCCATCGCCATCACTACCAACTGGCGCTTCGCAGCAGCAGGCGATGCAGCACGCGACACTGACTTCCGAGCCGCGTGCTGCTCTCGAGCGGTCGCTGCTACATGCGTCAAGCAGCGACAGCAGCTTCACGAGCGCTGTGCTCGAGCGCACGATGGAGGAGATGACGTTGCTCGAACGAGCGCTACGTACGATCAGTTCGAGCTCGAGCTCCAACAGCAGCAGTAAAAGCAGCAGCAGACGCACGCGTGGCGTTGTCAGCGACGATAGAGACAGTCGGCAGCCAGACGCTACAGGTCGCGTTACTTCGCACACACCATCCCGGCTGCAGCCTCCATCCACACAGCGCGAGCGCCAGTACTCGAGCGTGAGTTTTGCTGACAACGTTGGGCAATACGACAACAACATCGACAACGACGTCAGTACACAGCGCGGTAGTGAACGAGTCGTTGCAGTTGCTAGAGATGGTGCACTAGAGCCGCAGGCATCTCGCATGCGTCGAGTGCGTCGTGATAGCGATAAGGAGCGTAATGATGCGCGTAGTAGCAACAGCGTCAGTAGCGACGAGAACCGGAGCGACACGAGTCGTGCGTCGGCGGTGACTGGCGCCGTGCAACGACCGATCGCCGAGCTCGAGAGAGAGTTGGGTATCCGCTTTGACGACTTTAGTGACGACGAGCACAAGGAGGAGGACAGTGCGTTCGAGAACGTCGGTAGCGACGACGACGACGACGACAGCGATTATGGCGACGACGATGGCGCGATCGAGGACGACCGTGCGCGACTGCTTGCGCGCGCCAAGAAGTTGCTCGAGGCTGAGGAGTTCTCGTCCGACGATGACGACGAGCCATAGGGACAGACGAGCGGTGCTTCAACCATTGCAGTCTGTTTGCCTCAATATGTGTCAGTCAGTGTTTTGCGTCAGTGTGTGGCTGACTTCTTGCGTCTGGTCGCATGGATGGCTGCGTGTCGATACTGAGGACCTCCCAATCGAGCAGTGCTGACTCATGCGTATGTTTGCACCACGTGGGAGGGCATGAATGCACGCAAGACGGACAAGATCTGCGAGCGTTCGTTTGCTCGCCGAGTCATTTCGGAGCTGCTGTGCGTCCTGCACATCGTTGTCTGACGTGTGGCAGATCTCGACGCGTCACGGACCAAAGATGATGACGCGTCGGTGCAGAGTTCAGTTTGACAGAAGGGAAGCAAACGAGTGGACGAACGCCACATATACACACACAAGCAGACGAATGCACCACATGAGCAGCTCCGATGAACGGATGGATGTAGACGACTGAGCGTACGACATGTCCTCACTCAATCGCGCACTCGTGTGCGTCGGATCGCGCAGAGCAGGCAATTGTGTGGTGTGACGTCGATTTGTTGACATGAGGTAGAAGATGCGACGCATTGTTCGACGCAGCGTCTGTTGATTTTGGCGTTCAGCCTTTTGAGTGTTCGCTGACGCAAGGGTATCCGTGCAGTATCTCATTCAAGCAACTGTGCACGATCTGTATCGTCAATGTAGACACGTTTCGAGTGCTCGACTTTGCCAAGTCAGTGTATATGCTGCAATTCCGTTCTATAGTACCCACAATAAATACCTGACTGATGAGCTAATCCGCGCCGTGATTGGTCCGGAAATCTATCCAGTCGTGAAGGAGGCGGATGGGCTCAAGAAACCGCTCTATGTGACTGACTCGGTGCTTTCCGCGCTTCGAGATTGCATTTGACAGGGAAGATCCTGCGCGTGGAATCGACTTGCACAGGGCCGCTAAACAAAAACTGGCTTGCGCTCGCTCGTCCGCGATGTCTATCTGGGCTTTTACTGTGGACTCGCGGCCTTGGACGTGTGCACAGCAGACGACCGACAAACAAACGCGCTTGAAGCGAAACAAGCAATACAAACGCACACACTACCGCAGGGCTCACGAGACCCGCAACAACAACAGGAAGCAGCAAGCGAACGAGTCGACCCCCTCGTCCCTCGTCCCTCCCTCGGCTCCTCCTTCATCTTCCTTCCTCGATCAGCACCTCCAATCGAACGATCGATCTGCGTATCGGTCTGTCTGTGTGCGAGCAAGCGAGCGACCGAGCGCTCCCTGCAGCACACTCGAGCACAAACAGCACAAACAGCACGCAATACGCAACAGGTGTGTGCATGCACGACGGCGAACCGCTCGATCTACAGAGCTAGCGACTGCGATTCGGCCGCGGTGAGCAGAGTGACGATACCTCCAGGTTGCTGCCACACGCACCCACAACGCAGCAGCACAGCACGGAACGCCGTGCTGGCGATAGAGAGAGATTGAGGACGAGGCGAGTGAGCATGACAGACGCCGAGGCGACGGGCTTCAAGCAGCGAACGCACAGTGCAGACGACGGCGAGCGCGAGCGCGTAGTCGTTGAGGACGAGGCAACCACGACAACAACAACGACTACGGCACTGCCGATATCGCCCGTGATCCCAATCAAGCGGCTCGACGCCGCTGCCGCGATCGACAGCGAGGCGAAGAGCTGCGCAGCAGACGATGTAGCAGCAAGCGGTACGAACAACAGCAGCACGGATGGACATGACGCATCATCGTCTGCTCCACCACCACCTCCACCGATCGCAGACGACGAGCTGCTCGGCGACGTGCGGCTGAACGGGTTCGCGTCCGCGTCGGCGCCAAGCGCTATGACGCCGATCGAGAGCGCGCTGACCGCGTCGCCGAACCTGTCGAGCAAGTCGGACGTGTCGTCAACGTCGTCGTTCGACAGCGCGCCGTCGATCACTGCGATCGAGCAGAGCGTCAGTAGTCTCCCGGGCGTGACAACCGAGCGCTTTGAGTACAGCGTCTCGACCGCAACGCGGTCAACGACGATGACAACAGGAGCGACGGCAGCAGCAGCAGCAGCAGCAGCAGCGCTACAGCAGCAACAGCCAACTGCACCGCGCAGTACGCCTGTGCTCGAGCGCGCACACACGTCGAGTGAGCTGCTGAACGTACGCGCGCGCGAGATCCAGTCAGCACGCGCTGCTGCAACCGGCGACACGAAAGCGTCTGCGACGTCACCAACGACCGCGTCGTCGTCGGCGCCGTCGTTTGAGATCGAGAGCGTGCTGCTGCCGGCTGCTGGGATCAAAGAGACCGAGATCGACAAAGCGATGCACACGCTGTTTGCCGTTGAAGTGCGGCTCCAGGGCGGCTTGCAGTGGATCATCCACAAGCGCTACTCGGACTTTCGCGAGCTCCACGACCGGCTCAAGCGCACGAGCGCGTCGGTCAAGCATCTGTACTTTCCGAAGCGCCACGTGTTCCGGAACCGCCAGCAGAGCGTGATCGAGCAGCGCCGCAGTGAGCTCGAGAAGTACATCAACGACGTGCTCGAGATTCGACCGCTCATTCGCGTCCCACTGTTCAACTTCCTCGAAGTGTACGCGCACATGGAGTCGTACGAGCGGAAGCTCCAGCGCCACAAGAAAGAGCTCGAGTCGGAGCGCATGAAGAACCTGTTGGCACCGGACGAGCTCGACGACTTTACAGCTGCGTACAAGCGTCTGTGTGCGTCCAAGTTTCTGTACCACGGCAGTAGCTCGAAAGACGACGCCGAGAGCAGCAGCAGCAGCAGTGCGACGCCAGCAGCTACGACGACTGCCAAGGCGGCAGCTGCTGGAACGTCGTCGCCGTCGTCGCCGTCGAAAGACGCAGTCGGTGCGTCAACATCGTCGCCCGTGTCGGTAGCGTCCAAGTCGGTCGCAGCAGCAGGCAGTAGCGACGGCACGAACGCCTCGGCTGCTGCTGTAGCTGCTGGCGCAACGAGCGGCACGACGATCCAGCACACGGCCGGGTCGCAGATCGCGATCAGCCGCGCGTCGTTCCGGCGCGACATCCTCGGCGTCTTTCCCGACATGCCCTCGAGCTTTGCGATGCGGTTCATGAAGGCCGTGTCGGACCGCCAGGGCGCCGACATCAACATGGACGAGTTCCTCCGCGCCGTTGCGATCCTGCGCTGCGGCGTGCTCGCCGATCGTCTCGGCTTTGTCTTTCACATGTGCGACCTCGACCACGCTGGCAAGGTCCAGAGCACGGGCTTGAGCAACTTCCTCGTGTCGCTCCACGGTCGCCACGTGCTCGAGCGGAGCGAGTACCGCCGCCTCCTCAGCGACGGCTTTGACCAAGGCCGCGCGCGCATGAGCCTCGATGAGTTTGTCAACGTCACGACCGAACTTGGCGTCACGGATCTCCTCGTCGACTGGATGGTGCCGTTCGTCGACATTGTGTGCGAGACCGCAGATCCGCACTTGCTCGAGTCCCAAGAGGAGTTCAACCCTGTCGTGCAGCAAAAGATCCTCGCAACTGAGACGCGCTTCAGCATCAAAGAGGTCGCCGTGCTCCAAGACGCATTCACGAACTACCGGGCGTCGGCCGACAGCCCCGATGCTGTCGACCTCGACGCACTCGCGACCGATTTCCCGCTCGAGATGTCGGACGAGCGCTTTGCGCGCGTGTTTGCGAGCTTTGGGTCGCGCGCAAACGGCACGGACGTCGACATCTTTAGCTTTGTGAACGCACTTGCGATCGCGTGTCGCGGGTCCTCGGACGAGAAAGCGCACTTTGCGTTCACGCTGTTTGCGACGCTCGCTGGCGGTCGCATCATGAGCCGCGACGATCTGTACGCGATGCTGCGGCTCGACTTGGCGCAGAACTCGGACCTCGAGGACCGCGTCGTTGCGTTCATTGACGAGCACGGTAAAGGACGGAGCTACAGCAAGAGCCTGACGACGTCCGGGTCGCTCGCGGAAGTGCTCGAAGGTACGACACCACCGGCGGTCTCGGGCTCGGAGCTCGGCGTGTTTGTCGACTACTTGATGCAGCGCTTTGGGACGGACCGCGTCGTGTCGGACACAGTCGCTGGTGCTGCTACGGACGTCGCGGCCGCCGCTGCTACTGGCGCCACGACGCCAGATGCGCCACCAGCAGTGCGCACGCTCACGCTCGACGAGTTCACCGCGTGCGCCAAGCACGAGCACTACGAGATGGCGTCGCTGCGCATCCTGCGCGAAGTCGCGTTCATCGACCTCGGACTCGTGCCGGCCGACAAGGACGAGGAAGTTCGCGTTGCGCGCGGGTGCTACAAGCCGTACGAGCCGTCGGCGCTCGTCGAGGACGACCACTGGTTCCTCATTGACGCCAAGTGGTTTGACCACTGGTGCAAGTACGTCGACCTGCCGGGGTTCGACGCAACGAGCGTCGGTACTGGTGTCAATACAACGAGTGCGCAACCGGCAGCGACAACAGCAACAACGTCGTCATCGAGCAGCGCTGGCTCGGGTACAACCAGCAACAGTAGCAGCAGCAAAGACCCACCGATCATGGACGCCGATGGCCACTACGTGCGGCCCAAGTGCATCAACAACTACGTGCTGCTGACATCGGACCGGCGCGAGCGCGTGCTCAAGTCGGCCGACGAGCTCAAGCTCGGGAAGCACTTTGCCGTGCTCAACGAGCAGCTCTGGATGGCGCTCAAGCTCTGGTACGGCGGTGGCCCCGAGATCCGACGCACAGTCGTGATGCCAGCGAGCGGCGTCCCAGTGCTCGACATTTGGGAGGACGCACTCGCAAAGAAGAAGAAGACAGCGGGCGGCAAGAGCGACGACGACGATGATGACGCGCTGTCGTCGCCCTCGGACGAAGACAAGCGTGCGAAGAAGCAGGCGCTTGCTTTGCCGCGACGCATGCGCGCTGGTGGTTCCGTCGGGCTCTCGAACCTCGGGAACACGTGCTACATGAACTCGGCGCTCCAGTGCTTGTCAAACACGCAGCTGCTCGCCGAGTACTTCCTCTCGGGCATGTACCTCGACGACGTGAATCGCACGAGCACGCTCGGTCTCCAGGGCAAGCTCGCCGAGGTCTTTGGGAAGCTCGCCGAGGACATGTGGTGCGCCAAGCAGAAGTCGATCTCGCCCCGGACGTTCAAGAAAGCGATCGGCAAGTTCAACGAGGCGTTCCGCGGGAGCGAGCAGCAGGACTCGCAGGAGCTCCTCGCGTTCCTCCTCAGCGGCTTGAGCGAAGATTTGAATCGCATCACCGACAAGCCGTACGTGGACCAGCCCGACAGCGACGGACGGTACGACGCCGATCTTGCTGACGAGTGGTGGCGCAACCACTTGCGGCGCGAAGTCTCGATCATCGTTGCGCTCTTTACCGGTCAGTACAAGTCGCTCCTCACGTGCAGCGTCTGCGGCTTCAAGTCGGCGCGCTTTGAGCCGTTCACGTTCTTGCAAGTGCCACTGCCCGAGCCGACGCACAACACCGTGACCGTGTTGCTCGTACTAGCGCGTGGCATGACGCCACTGCGCGTGTCGGTGCGCCTTGCGATCTCAGCGACGATCTACGACCTCAAGCACGCGCTCATGACGCTGTGCCACGACGAGTTTGCGCTCGCAGACGTCTCGGAGGCCGACATCAAGCTCTGCGAGTTCAGCGGCTCGATGATTTTGAGCTTCAAGGCCGACAACCGCCGCATTGGGCAGATCCGGAGCATCGATCGGCTCATTGCGTTCCAGCTCGAGCCGCTCGACACCGAGACAGCAACAGCAACGCGGCACCGCCGACCGTCGTACATCCCGTCGGGTCCCGGCGCAGCGCGCGCCGAGGAGCTCGAAGCCGAGAAGTACCGCGCGTTCTTTGAGACGCTCTCGCGCGGCGCGCTCGTCGAAGTCCGTACGCGCGCGCAGTCGCACGACTTTGTCCCCGGCGTCGTGCTCGACTGCCCGGCGCGACCGCTTGAGCAGGGCGACGAAGAGCCACAGGTGCTCGTGCGCTTGCGCCGGAGCGACGACGAGATGAAAGTGTCGCTGAATCGCTTGCGGCCGCGCCAAGCGCGCTTGCTGTACGTGCCGCTCGTGTCGCGCAAGCTGAGCTACTCGGCCGTGTACTTCAAGAACCCGTTCCGGCCGATGCCGTTTGGGATCCCAAACCTCGTACGCATCTGCCCTGAACGCACGACCGGTCTCGAGCTGTACCAGCTCGTGTGGGACCGCGTAAAAGACTACGTGAAAGCCCCGGCGCCGCGCGCGTGGACTGCAGCGGAGCTCGCAAACACGAACGCGCTCGTGTCGAACCACATTGACGACATCTTTACGGGTCTGAACGCCACGTCGGGCTTTCTGCTGCGGCGCGTCGAGAACAAGGGGCTGACCGACGCGCGCGCACCGTGGCTCACGCGGAGCTTTGGGCACACGATCGCGTGCACAAACGAGCTCCTCGACATTCTCGAAGAAGAGACGATTGCGATCGACTGGGACCTCGCGGTCTTCCAGGACCGTGTGCTCATCGACCGCATGAAGCACGTCGAAGCGCACGCGAGCGTCGCAAAGAACGAAGCAATCGACAAGGGTCCCGTGCCGCTCAAGCACTGCCTCGACGCGTTCACGTCCGAAGAGAAGATCAGCGAGGTGCGTGTGTGATACGTGTGGACGCTAAAGTGTGCGTATGTGTGTGAAGTGTTGTTGGACTGGATTCGTTCGTTTGAGTTGTTTGTTCGTTTGTTCGTTTGAGTCGTTTGTGTGTGCATAGTTACTGTCCTAGATGTGAATGTGATTATGTCCTAGATATGATGGTGTCTCAGGTATACTCGCTCCTGCATTTGCACTGACACGAGTTGCTCTGCTGTGCATACAGGGCTACTGTTCGAGCTGTCGCGAACACGTCGAGATGACGAAGAAGCTCGAGATCTGGCGCTTGCCGCCGGTCATGGTCGTGCACTTGAAGCGGTTCCAGTACACGCAGACGTACCGGCGCAAGCTCGCGTCGCTCGTCGAGTTCCCGATTGAAGGGCTCGATCTGTCGTGCTGCGTCGCGCCGCACGAAGAGTTCCCCGAGAAGTACCCGATGAAGAAGGCGAAGGACGACGTGCCGCCGCCGTCTGCAGCTGCTGCCAACGACAACGCAGCACGTACCGGCAAAGCCAGTGGCGACAGCAGTAGCGCCGGAACGAACGGTGCGAGTAGCAGCAGCAGCAGTAGTCGCGACGCTGCGACTGCTGCTGGTACCACGTCAACTGCTGACAAGTCGGACGCCAGCAAACCGAGCGTGACGTTTGCCAAGTCGACAACAACCGGCGCTGCTGATGCAGCAGCGAAGACACACGTGATCAACCGCGTGCGGCGCGGGTACACAAACACGAACCTCGACCAGTCGCGGTGCCTCGAGACGAACTACGACCTGTACGGCGTCGTGAACCACCAAGGCGCGCTCGGCGGCGGGCACTACACGTCGTACGCCAAGAACTTTATCGATGACCAGTGGTACTACTACGACGACGAGCGTGTGCGCGTCGTCGAAGAGTCGCGCGTCGTGAGTCCGTCGGCGTACCTCCTGTTCTACTTGCGGTCCGACATGAAGGGCGTGCAGGTCAAGGACATGTACCCGCAGAACAAGGACGGTGCGATCACGGACGAAGACATTGACCGATTCGTCGACGAAGGTGACGAGCGGCGATGCACGATCATGTAGACGCACGTGTACTGCACTTACTACCACTACTACTACCTACTACACACGTGCACTCGTGCCCGTGTCGGTTAACCACGTCAGTCAGTCACCCGGTCAGTCGATGCGTCGCTGACCGAGTAGCGTCAAGCAAAGGTCGCCGTGCTACTGCTGCACGCGCTCCTGCTGCTTTGAGATGTATGAAACGCCTATTGCCACTCGCCTTCGTCCATCTGCGTGTGCACGTGCACGTGGTCTCGCAGCCATTCATTTTGTGCTACTGCTGTTGTTACTGTTTGGGCGTCGGTACTCTAGTGTCGTCGTCGTCATCGGAGTGGGTGGTGTCGGTACCGGAGATGGCGAATCGCAGTTGCGCATGCAGTAGCGCGTCAGTCAGTCGATCAGTCAGTGCGTCACTCGCATGGTGTGTATGCGCCGACGATCTCCTTGAGCTGCAGCTTCTTCACGCACGGCACGATCGCGTCGGAGCGCGAGCATCGGAACTTGGCAAAGAGCTTGAGGCTGAGGCTGTCGAACACGAACTCGCCGAGGAAGAACTGGGGCACTGGTGCACGCGCCGACCGCAGCCCACTGTTGTGTCCGCTGCTGCTGCTGAGGTCAGTAGCGTCCATGTCGACTGCGACTGGCGCGTAGAAGTGAACAGTGCGCAGACTCTCAGGTCCGAGTCCGTCGGACGCAATGACAAAGCCGTTGCGCAGCAGGTGGCGAGCGAGGTCCTGTGGTACAGGGATCCGCGAGACGCGACAGATGAACGAGCCGCCGTCTGGCAGCGCACCCCAGAGCAGCAAGAACTCGTACGGCGTCAGGTGCGGCTCGTTCACTTCCAACGAGCTGTCTGCGTACAGCGTCGTAGCCTCGGAGCCTCGACCAGCTGTGTCGGTAGCTGCAATGTGCGCTGGCTCAAGCGCATGTTGCGACGAGTGATGAGGCGAGTGTCGCGCCGAGAGCCGTGCCGAGGCGCTCCCAGAGCGAGGCGAGTGCGCGGTCGTGACGACGACCTCCGAGTCGGATGTCGGAGGTGACCCCGAGTTGTCGTCGTCAGCACCCAGCGCAATTCGCGAACGACCAGTTGACAGCAACGACCCAACGTCTCGGCTCCTCGGCGTGGATCGACGCGCAGAGCCAGGAGCGTTGCGCGCAGACGACAGCACGCGCTCCGAGCCGCTTGGTTCTCTGCTGCTGCCGAGGTCGCCTCGCGTCTGCTTCGTGGTCGAAGCGGCAGTGCTCACGATCTCCCACACGCTCTCGCCAGTGATTGAGTGCACGAGATACGAGCGTCCTGACGCTTCGTGCCAGTGCCGGACCCACATCCCAGCAGCACTCGCTCGACTCGTGATGGGCGAGCTTGCAGACGCAAACTGTTGCTGCGTAGTGCTGCCGAGTATCCGGCTCGAGAGGACCTCGTCGACATCGACGATCGGCAGCGAGTGCTCGTGCTCGGTCAGCGACAGCAATGGCCGGCGAGTGCCGGAGCGATGCTGCTTTGCTGCACGGCGACGAAGGCGACGACGGCGGTGTCGGACGCGCGACGCTGTCGTCGAGTACCCGCCACTCGACGACGACAGCGAGCTGCTGCTGTCACTAAGCGACGACGACGATGAATCGCGTTGCGAACCACGCGAAGACGACGCGTCGCTCGCGTCCGAGTCCGAGTCGGACGACGAGCTGCTGTTCTCTGCGCCGTCTGCGAGCTCTTCCCACTCGAGCTGGTTCGGGTAGTACGGATCGACGTCGACCGTGCCGCGCTTATGGTGTGCATGCAGCGCAGCGCCGCACTTGGCGACGACCATGAGAAGCAGCGGCGCCCAGAAGTCGAGGACGAGCACGACGACTGCTGTGAGCACGAGCACGGCCGTGACGCCGCTGCCAGCAAAGAACTGACCGCTGTGGAACGCCGAGTAGAACACGAGCAAAAAGTAGACGCCGACGAGTGCGTCGAGCGCCTTGACACGCTGCATGCGACGCAACCAGCGCCGGTTGTACTTGAGCACAATGTCGCTGCCGCTACCGTCGTCGCTGTCGCCAAGCTCAGCAAGTCGGCGGCATCCAAAGAGCTTGAGGCAGCCGCTGTAGCTCATGTGTTGCGTCGCAACGAGGTAGCTCGCAAGCGTCGTCGTCGCGCGGAGGACCATCATGAGGTGCAGCGGCGCACCGAACGTCGTGGCGCGGAACTGCACTTTGCCGGCGTAGAACATCGACGAGACGATGCCGAGCACGAGCAGCGCAGCGCCGCAGAGGCCATGGAGCCACACGAGCGCGAGCGTGCGCATGAGCACTTCAAAGCTCAGGTGCGAGCACGGCGGGTACGTCTTGCGCGGGAAGAAGAACTTGACGTGGCGCCACATCGGGTGGTGCGGTCGCGCTGGCGGCTGAGGATCGAGGTCGTCAGTGACTTTGGTATCCCCATTGCGAGTGCCGTCGCTGCTGCTGCTGCTGCTATGTGCGAGCGGCTCGGGTCCGAGGTCCGAGTACGTCGAGAAGACGAGACCGACCTTGATGAGCGTGCAGATGCCGAGGCACGCGTGGGCAAAGTTGAGGTACTGCACGCGGAAGTAGCCGTTGAAGCTGCGCTCCTGCGGCCGCAAGAGCCAGACGACATCGATGAAGATCGCGAGGCAGAGCCCCGAGACGACTGTGCGGTGGTCGAACCGCGACGTCGGGTGCAGAAAGATCGCGATGCCGATCGGTACGTTGTAACGTGGCGCTGGCGTTGTGCTCTCAGAGAGCATGCCGCAGAGGATCTGCACGTATGCGAGCTTTTGCTGAGTGTGGAGCTGCCGAAGCAGCAGCTGCACAGTGCGCAGCAAGTATCGCACGTGCTGGAGTGCACGCAGATAGTGGAACTGGAGCTTGCTGCGCGCATCACGCGGTGCAAGCACGGCCACGCGTCGGTGTGGCTGGCTGGTGTCACTACCGACTTGAAGCGAAGGATCGGGCTGACCAGTCAGCGACTCACCGTCTGGGCGAGGCGAGCGATACTTTCGCGCCGATGTCGGGACGCTCAGCCCCGCTGTCAGCTGTCTGTTACTGCGTCGATGCATCTCCGCCTCGGTGTCGCTCTCTTCGCGCATCACTACGTTGCTAAACGTGCTCGTATCGGCACGACCAGGGGTGTACACGCGCGCTTGTGCGACTGGGAGCTCCGCTGCGGCTGGTTCGGGGAAGACGACATTCCTCGGTGTCGCGGCTCTTGGCGTCACCGTTTTCTTCTTGTGCTGCATCGACGGGTGGAACACAAAGATGCTGCCGCCGTCGCTGGTGCTTGCGGTCACAGAGGTGCTGCTCCCAATGCTGCTTGCTTGAAGATTGATCCGCAGCGGTGGCAGTAGCGCTGGTGCTACTACCCTCGCTGCCTCAATTGTTGTCGTTGTCACGGAGAAGAGCGGTGCATCTGCACTGTCGTGTGCATCTGCACTGTTGCCGTCGTGCGCATCGTGATTGGCATCTGCGTCGCCCATCGCTGCCGCCTTCTAACGCGTCGATGCTTTGGCAATGTGTTCGAAGCTTGATTGTTGCGAGGCGTTTTCGTCTCCATCGCGTCGTTTCGTGTCCAGTGGGTGCTCTATTTCAGTGCTCGTTTTAGTTTTGCGCGCGCGAAAAAGCATCAAAACGAAAAAGGCGGTGAGATGGTACGTCGGTTGCGTGCATGTGCGTGCGTGTGCATGACGTGTACGTGCATGTGTACGTGTGCTGATGGGCTGCGATGTCGATAGGCCGTGCTTGTCGGTGCACTCGTATCGTCTGCCTACTCTGCATCTCTCGTGCAAGCATGTGCAGTTGCACGAACTGACGACAGCGCGCATAGGCTGCTGCGCGTGAGAACTTGCCACCGCAGGTGATCCAGCGCGTGGCGCGCGAGTTGCGGCGGCTCGTGATGACGCCGCTCGACGGCATTCGGTACCTGCCGCAGGACGACGAACAGCTCACGGAGATCCACGTGGAGATCCGTGGCCCGGAGAACACGCCGTACGACGGTGGCTTCTTTAAGCTCAAGCTCGTGCTCTCAGATGGCTTCCCGCAGACACCACCGAAAGGACTGTTCCTAACGAAGATCTTCCACCCAAACATCGCGACGAACGGCGACATCTGCGTGAACACGCTCAAGAAGGACTGGTCCCCGACGCTCGGCATCGCGCACGTGCTGCAGGTGATCCGGTGCCTGCTCATCGTGCCGTTCCCCGAGAGCTCGCTCAACGACGAGGCAGGGCGTCTCTTCATGGACAGCTACGACGAGTACGCGCGCCGCGCGCGCATCTGGACCAACATCCACGCGCCAAAGCAGTCGGCGATCATCAAGTCTAGTGACGACGACAACGATGGCGATAGCAGCAGCGAGCGTCGTGGCGTCGTGAGTGGCTCAGATGACAATAGCGCCAGTGCTGGCGCAACGAAGACAATGAACGAGCACGCACTGGATGCCACTAACGGGCCAGACGTTGATGGCGATGCGATCGCTGCTGGTCGTGAGGATGCGCTACTAGCGACGCCAGTGAAGCCGCAAGGCGCGAGTGCAGCAGCCGTGAAGCCAGTGACGGCAGCAGCACCGAAAGCGCAAACGATCTCCGCGCCGTCGTCTGCAAAGAAACGCACGTCGAGCAACGCCGCAGACATCGCAGCGACGCTCAAGAAGAAGAGCACGAAGAAGAAAGGCATCAAGCGTCTGTGACTCGGCAGGCGCTGCGGTTTGGTGCTCGGTGCAACGACGGCGGCAGATGCTTTGCGCAACTCTGCGAGTCGTCGCTGTCGTAGATAGCTCCGACGCCTCACATGCAACTAACGTTATGAAAATCCACTCGCTCGCAACTACGTCACGCCGCCCTGCCATCGATGTCTTGCGTGCTCTCGGTCTGGACCTTCACCGAGCACGCCGGACACTGTCCGATCACGATCTCCAAGTGGTCTGCGTACGCGTTCATCTGCGTCAGGTTGTCCTGGACATGGAGAAAGAGAGAGAATGGTGAGCGAACCTCCACGTTGAACGATAATGGTGCGTGCAACAAGAGTAGCAGCAGCACTCGTGACGAACCTCGAGCTCCTTGATGCGACCTTCGAGCACTGCTTGGTCGCCATCGCCGCTCAAGCTGGCAACAGCAGGTGGCGCGTCGGCGAGCGCCTGCATTTTGCTCTCTGCGTCTGCGAGTTGCTCCTGCAGCTCATTGATGCGATCATCTCGTTCTCGCATACTTGCTTCTGCTGCCTCGCATGCTGAGGAGCAGCGAGCGAGCTCGGCCGCGACTCGATCACGTTCAGCTGCTCGCTCAAGATGTAAGACGTGTTAGTCGCGACACGGACGTTGTGTGGACTAACTCATCAATTGCTCGAACGATACCTCGCAGCGCCTCGGATGTCGTGTGCGCGTCCGCGACTTGCGCTTCCAACTGTGTCTTTTCGAGCGCAAAGTCGGACTTGAGTGTGGCGCAGTCAGCACAGGCGCTCGACTCGCAGCTTGAAGTGCTGGTGGTGCAGTCTTCTGCGATGTCAATCGGAACTGTGTCAGCAGCTATCGCCCCGCGTTGGTGTCTTCGTTTCATGTCAACAACAAGCAAGCAAGAGAGAGAGCACGCTGATTGTGCAACACTGAACCTGACGATCTGGAGGCACTCGAGTCGACTGCATCAGCAACATGAGCAGCAACAGCGTCATCGACAGGCGTCACTGCCTTCTCGACAGTCTATGTGGAAAAGAGGTCCCCACCACGCACACAAGCGCGCGTCAGCCAGACGCAGTTACAGCAGACACTTAGCAGTCGCGCAGTCCACACCTTTTCGATCGCTTGTGCTGCATCAACTGGTCGGTCTGCTACCAGCACTCGCTTTCGCTTGCTCGGTTCGGCTCCGATCCACTCCTCGCACTTGCTCGCGACCTCAGCAGTGAGCGTCATGTCTAGCAGCACTGTTAGCGTCGCGCCAGTGTATAGGCGTCATGCTGCGACCTGACGCGAATGCGCATCCGCATCACCTTGGATGCGTGGGTAGACGTTCGCGGACTGGAGCTGCGAGAGCAGGTGTGCCGAAGACTTCATCCGGCACGCAAGCGATCTGTTGCCGCGTATCCCATATCAAAGCCAGCCACATCTGTGAGCACAATCGACGCGTACATGCAGACAGCAACACCGAGGATCGCACTTGACGTATCCGCGCTTCATATCTTGCGTCTCGTCTTCGAGGCGATGCAGCTTCTTGGTCAGCGCTGCGTGCAGCTCTCTCGACGCCTGCAGCTCGTTTTTGAGCTGCTTGAGCTCGTTCTCGCGCTCTCCATTCGCCTGCTGCAGACTGCCGATCGTCTCGCATAGCTTGGCTTTGCTCTCATGTGCTGCTGCAATCTCGTCGTGCGCTGGTCAGCATGCACAGCCAAGACACGTACACACACACGTAGCGGAGTGAGTGGCAGTCCATATGCAGACTGAAGACGTGAGCAGCAGCACCTTGCTGGAGCTGGTCTTTCAGTCGACGCTGCTGCGCGCGGATCGACGTCTGCTCGGCGCTCTCTCGACTCGCGCGCTGCTCATGCTTGCTGATGTCGCGCAGGAAGCCTTCGAGGCGCGCGAGCTCGTGCGGAGCCGAGGTGCCTGCCATGCTTACGACAGACGCGTTTGGTTGAGTGAGGAGTGCGCGATGCGGAATCGATGCGCAAAAAGGGAAACGCAGCAAAGGGCAACTTCTGTGACAATCACTCTGACTCGCAACATGAAAGTGCAATTTCGATGATACCGCACAGACAAGCTGCCATTTGCAAAACAGCATCGTATGAGCAGCAGCAGCAACGAGCAATGCAATGCGTAGGACTGCTGTGTGCGCGGAATACAGGTATGGTCTCAATTACAAGCAGCGCTACCATTGCAGCAAGCACGAGAGAGAGGAAATGACGGCGACAGCGACGACAGGCGTGACAATGACGACGACGACGACAACAGCAGCAGCGAGGAGCCAACCTCGCTTGACGACCACGGTAGACGCAAGACTGGGTGCAGTCGACAAGTAGGAATGCCGAAGCGCGGCGACCAGAGCGATCGGTCACTACGCCACGACCACCTTGACGATCTGTTCCAGCACACCATGCACGCGTACACAACCATACA
Source organism: Globisporangium carolinianum (assembly GCA_023334275.1). Lineage (NCBI taxonomy): Eukaryota > Oomycota > Peronosporomycetes > Pythiales > Pythiaceae > Globisporangium > Globisporangium carolinianum. Next base: position 42,892 of record JAASGP010000005.1, on the reverse strand, counting down.
CGGCAGTAGACGCGTCAGTTGCTGCAGTTTTGCATCGCATGGCACTGCAGTCTCAATGCAGATGCACAGATACACACACATGTATACGCACCGGAGACGTCCACGTGGTCTTGCCCGTGACGGTGCGACCGTTGTTCGAGTAGTTCCACGCCGGGTTCGTGCGCGCGTTCACGACGTGGGTCTGCGGCTTGATGTTTGGCACTGGCGCGTTCGTGCCGGTGCCCTGCGTCGCCCAGTCCTTGTCGACTGACGCGATTGCCTGTACGTAGTACGTGCCTGCGCTCGCGAACGTGTACGTCTGCGTGAAGAGCCCCTTGTTCGTTTTCGTCGATGTCTGGAAGTCCGGGTGGTACCACCGCGTGACGCCACTCTGCACGGCTGTCAGCATCGCACCCGACAGGTCTGCGCTCGTGGACACCTTGAGCTGCGTGCTGTCGACTGTGATGCTGCCAGCGACTTCCCACTGGATCGACGTCGCGACGCCGGCCGTCGCGGTCGTCGGTGCAGTCTTCCATGCCACGTACGGCTGCACGAGGTCGATGTACATGAGTGCGACGCGCAGGTTGCGCGCAACATGGCCGACGGTCGTCGATGACGGCAAAAAGTCGGCGAGCAGTGCGTCCGAGAGCGTCGCGTTGTTGCCTAGGCTCGCAGCAGTCGGCTGCTTGGACGTGCTCGTCTCGATCAGGATGTTGAACGCGCGGTGCGTCGCGCTGCTGTAGCTCGACTTGGCGGCCGCGTAGCCGCCGTACGTGCTGGGGTTGCACACGCCAACGGGCTTGGGCGATGTGTACGCGTTCTCCCACGACGCCGCGTACGCCCAGTCCTCCATGCCGCCATCGACAGCGTACACAATGTCGTTCATGCGACCGTCGGGGTAGTACGTGCTGTCCTCCTGGAACTTGCCGCCGTAGCGCGACATGCCCTTGCCGACGTACCACTGCCCTCGGTCGTCTGGACTCACGTCGCTGCCGCCCGACGCGCGTGCGTGGTTCGTCGAGCCCCACTCGTACGAGATCGAGCGAATGCCGCCGTGGAACGTGATTGCGAGCTGGAACAGGTGGTCGCGCCACACTTCGTTCACGGCGCGCGCGACGATCGTCTGGAAGCACGTCGAGCCCTTGTTGTAGTTGAAGTCGCGGTTCGGGTCGTACCCGTTCTCGGCGCGCACGTTCTTCTCGTAGCCATGTGCGTTCGTCGTCGGCATGATCACGACGCGGCGCGTCTGGACGAGGCGCTTCACCCACGGATTGCCATCGGCGCGGCCGGCGTGGTCGAGAAGGAACTCAGCGAGTGCGATCGCGGTCTGCGGACCCACGCGCTCGTCGCCGTGGAGCGCGCCGCTGATGAACACCTCGGGCCGCTGGGCGTCTGGCAAGCTGCTCTCGTCCGTGATCTCGATCACGTAGTGCTGGCACGGAGCCGACACGCCGCCGCGCACACACGCGAGTTCGCTGCGCAGCGGGATGCCGTACTTGCTCTGTGCGCTGTACACTTCGACGAACGTCGGGTATCGCGACTGCAGGTTGAACAGCGCGTCCGTGATCTGGCCGTACGTGCGGTACGCGTACGCGGTCGTGGCTTGGATGTCGGCGCTCGCTGTCGTGTTGGCTTGGAGCGCATCAACAGCAGAGTACACAGATGCTGCGACGAGCATCGACGCGAGGATGCGGAGCGCTTGCATGATGAGTAGCGTGGACGAGAGGCGAACTGGCGGATGATCAAGTGGGTCGCAGCGAGCAGAATTGAGAGTGAGCGAGGGAGTGAACTGACACCCGAATGAAAACGCTGGTAGCATGTGATAACTGGGAGCGCGCTGCAGTGAGCCGCGCGAGTTCGATTGGTGCTAGCCTGCACTGCGTGCTCAAAAGCTGCAGCAAGGCTGTGAGTGGGCTGCTGATGCAGCAGCGCGCATGACCAGAGCTCGCTGGCTGCGCCGTTCGTCGATGTCTGCAGCAGCTGCGTGTATCGCAGTGTACATAGCGACTCAGGAGCTCTTCGGTGGGTATCTTCTCAGGTGCCGCTGCATTTCCAGTCGACAAAAACAGAATCAAAAGATCGGCATAATCAGATGCGAGTGCTATTACGATCTTCGAGCACATCAGAACCATGCACAGTGGACCTGACCCACATCGTGGCCTTGCTTGACATGTTTCGTGATGTGGACTCGAGATGAATGTGACCCGTCTCGGCACAGTTGGTAGTAGACGTCGTTGGTTGTGGAACTACACACGCTGTTGTCATGCACTGTTTAGTGCGACTCGGGACGCTCATGTTCCGTCTGAGTCGGATGCTACTCACACAGTTCATCGTGATCACTACTGTTGTGTACGCCGAGCGCCGAGCAAGTGAATGAGGAGTCCTCTCCATCGATCCATCTCGACAACGCTCTGGACCTGAACCAGACCTGGTACAGCGCGCGCTTGCTGGGTTCCTCGGAATCGTGAAGCGAACAACGACTCTGACACCCAGCCACACACACACACACATCCAGCTGTAGTTCAATGACACTCACATGTGGCGCTCACGTACGATCGAATCGCACTGCCACGGATCTGGTTTCATCGTATCTAGAAAGAGGAGAATCGCGTGTGCACGAATCGCGTTTGGTCAAACGAGTGGACTGTCGAAAGAGAGCGGCGAACTATAAAGACGACAAAGAAGATCTGATCGAATGGACTGAGCGAGACGAAGGCTGTGGACGGACGCAATGACGTTTGTTTTCGATCAAGTGCGTCCAGGCGAGGCACTGGTGATCGCGTCGTGAACAAGGACTCAAGCAATTGATGGCTTGGACTCGCTCGCTGAGCTGCCACGCTACATATTGTGTCGCTTATCGTGCGACGTTCGGTGCATGCGTCACCGCACACTCGTTATCTGCTCCGAACGCAGAGCCGCACCACAAAGTCGCGATCTTTGTTCTCAGTTGTGAGTCTGAGACGAGCAGGGCGGCTGCGTAAAGATCGCTCACTTCCCGACTTCCTCCTCGCACGAGTCAGATAACATCGATTGCGAGTACTCGCCGCCCATGTGGCCGCCAATGTGCGTCAGCTAGGTTTACCACGCATTATGACTGGCGATCGACATCAGCAGAGATCATATAATAGCGCGCATAACCCTATGTACATATTGGCGTCCTCGACACTTCAAACTTCGTTGCTGCTTCATGTATACATTTGGCGGAAGAATCGTGAACAACTATGTGAATACAGCGGACAATCATTATGACTACAAGCAACGTCATTCGTTATCTCTATTCCCATTGCTGTAAGTGGCATGTCGAACTGCAGGAACAACCATTGCGACACAATCTATCATGAGGCAGGAATCTGTAATGTACTAACTCAGAATCTACTCAATGACTTCATTTACATTGTGATACCGGCGGATATGCCAATCGACGAGCCAATCGAGCTGAGAGGTCAGGAGAGCCTTGCAATGGCTCAACAGGATTACACGTAGACTGCTACTGTGTTTGAAGCTTTTGTTTTTCGTCAGTGTTTTGGACGCCCTCGTCGATAGTCTAGAAACTAATATCTCATCTGATACATGGTATGGCAATCACTGCTGCACCAATTTTGGTTCATCAACTAACTCACAAGAATGACAGCAGATTTATGATTAGCATTATTCGTACAATTGTGGCTATTCATTTTGACTACTACGTTCCACCTTGCTTGTGTGATTACTAAACGCCAGCTGTACATCGACACCCTCAGACATGTATTATTTCTTCTGTTCGGATGCGTGCAAATGACAACTAGAAGTTTGCCAAATAATATCTATCGCTTGAGCGCCACTGATTTAACTTGATGTAGAGAGTCGTGTCCTTTTATCGTTGTGACATTTTACTGGTCAACTCGAGCTACAAGACAGCAATCATGGCGGAACGAGTACGTCTGCGTGTGTGCGTGGTGTGCGGAGCATGCATACGAATGACAGACGCTCATCGCATACGACTGATGCTTTACATGTATCACCATATTCTTGCGCTAACACACACACACACACACACACACTCTGGCACACACCACATGCATCTGCGTGAATGGCGTGCAGGACATCTACTACCGCCGCGCAAAAGAAGTGGGCTTTCGCGCGCGCTCGGCGTTCAAGCTGCTGCAGATCGATGAGCAGTTTGGCGTGCTGCGCGGCGTGCAGCGTGCCGTAGACCTCTGTGCAGCGCCAGGTAGCTGGAGTCAAGTGCTGAGCCGAAAGCTGTACGACTCGAGCGCAGCAGCAGCTGCCGCGATCGACGCCGACGACGTGCGCGTCGTGTCGGTGGACCTGCAGGAGATGGCGCCGATCCCTGGCGTCGAGCTCATCCAGGGCGACATCACGTCGAAGAAGACTGCAGAGCAGATCATCTCGTACTTCAAGGGCGAGAAAGCGCAGATCGTCGTGAGCGACGGCGCGCCGGACGTCACGGGCGTGCACGACATTGACGAGTTCGTCCAGGCTGAGCTGCTCGCCGCTGCGCTCAACATCACGACGCACGTGCTCGAAGACGGCGGCGCGTTCGTCGCCAAGATCTTTCGGTGCCAGCAGTACGACTTGCTTGCAACGCAGCTCAAGGTCTTCTTTGCGAGCGTGTCGTGCGCCAAGCCCAAGAGCAGTCGCGCACAGAGCAACGAGGCGTTTGTCGTGTGCCAGGGCTTTCGGATGCCGCCAGGCTACACGCCCGTGATGACGTCGTACTTGCTGCCGCACTATGGACTTGGGGCGAACGAACCGCACGACGCGGTGCTCGTGCCGTTCCTCACGTGCGGCGACCTGTCGGGCTACGACGCACTGCAGGAGTTTGAGTGAGTGGCACTCGCTAGAGAGATAGAGGCCGACATACAAGACCTTTGCGCTGCGTCCATGTAGATAGCGACGTGTGTGTGACTGTGTGTGACTGTGTGTGGGATGCCGATAGGAGAGCATCCGAGATCGCGACAGCGGCCATAGTGACGCCAGCACCGACTTCGAGACTGCCGTCGTCATGATGCGCGTGCGACTGACGCGATGCGCGCGAGCGTGCTCGTGCACTCGAGCGCGAGCACGAGCGCGTCGCGCTTGGCCGCGAACGCGTCGAGCACATGCGCGTGCAGCACGTGCCGGTCGTCACTGTTGGCGTCGCCGCTAGGTGTGTACGCAGCGACAGTCGCGACACTGCGCTCGAGCGGGCTCCAGCCATAGAGCGTCACTGCGTCGCTCGTACGCTGACGCGATGCTGGCGCTAGCGAGTTGCGGTTCGCGTCGGCGAGCGTTGCGAGCAACTCGTCGTTCGCAAACGACGAGGACGCACTGCTGTCACTGCTACTGAGCGCTGTGACGACGCGCAGCAAGCACGCTGCGAACGCTTCGACTACCTGTCGCAGCTGCCGCACAATGCGTCGGTCGTGGCCACTCGCGCCTGGTAGACACTGCAGCAGCTTGGCGTGCTCCATCACAAACGTCGCAAGGTGGAACTCGGTGCAGCCTGCACCAGCAACAGCGTCTGGTGCTTCAGTGAGCGCTGCGAGCCGCTTGAGCGCCGTCTCGATAGTGTACGATAGCTCTTCGAACGCAAACTTGTGTGGCGCAGCGAGGACGACCGTCGCGACTGGCCGCGAACGCGCTGCACTGGGATGCGACGATGGCTGGACGTCCAAGTGTTGCTGCTCTCGTGCACGGTGCAAGCGAATGTACTGCTTCCCACTGACGTCGTGGACGGTGACGAGCGAGAGGAAGCCGAGTGCTGACGCGTCGACGCCTATGACGTCCCAATCACCCAGCACGATCGCGCCGCTCAGCTGATGCACGGCGTCTGTTTGATAGTGCGTTAGAGAGTACGATGTCGTCATGAGCGTACGATGTCGTCGTGAGCGTACGAGTCGCAGCCAGGATGTCACGGATGCGACAGCAGCTCCGACAGACACACGCACGCACGCACTGACAGTCGTTGTAAGGACGTACGGATGTGGGTCAGTGACAACCGATCGAGCACGAACATGCCCTTGGCGAGCAAGTACGTCTGCAAGTACCGCGGGATGATCTTCTGCGACATGACGGCCGAGACACCAAGGTGCTCGAGTGCATCGCCGATGCGCCGGAGCGCGTCGAGTCGGAACGATACCTGCGACTCCGTGTGTTCTGTCGTCGTGTCGCCTGCAGCAGTGACGTCGTTGCTCAGCTTAGGGTCAATCGTGATGCTGAACAGCGCGAGCGTGACGTTCGTGCGCGGTGTCTTCGCACACGCAAGCGGCCACGCAAAGTCGAGAAGCACGGCATCGCGCCAGAGCTGCGACGTGGCGACTGATGTGCGTCGTCTCGAGGCGTGCACAAAGCGCACTGGCATCGCTTCGCATGGGTGCTGCTCGAAGCACGTGTAAAGCGCGAGGAACGTGTCGAGGACGAGCGACACGAGTGCGTCCTGCGCAGTTTGCTCGCGCAACATCGACGCAGCCTTTGTGCTGACAATGCCCCGAATGATTGCACGGACCGTTGCTCGCTGGCTCCAGTCGATCGGCAGCCGCACGGGACAGGCGTCGTCATCGAGGTATGTCAGACTCCAGTCGCGCGCGAGCTCGAGTCCTGGTTGACACGCATTGTAATGTGAGATCAGGTCAGATGAGAGAGAGAGAGAGAGAGAGTGATAAGCGTATACATGAGAGCATGAACGATAGCGTCAAGCAAGCATGCGCAAGTGCATTGGTCATCGCACCGCGGAGCACTGCTTGACGCGGGAGCTGGGCGAGAGCGCCTTCTTGGATCTCGATCTGGAGGCTGGCACAGCAGTGTGAACAGCAACGTAAGCCAAAAGCATCGCATGGCATCATCGATGGTGTGATGCCACAGTCTCTCGTATGCCATGCACATCACACCTTGCGCTCAGGATCGCGAGGAAGAGCCCAGCGTCCGCGTGGTTGCGCTGCTGGCTGCGGAGTATCTGGAAGTACACTTTTGCAATTGGGCAATCACCGACGCTGCAAACACACACGAACACTCGCCACGTCAGGAAGGACGCTATCGCAGCACATATATACATATGTAGATGCATCAAAGCGATGCTACACGTGCGTGTATGCGTACTCGAGGTGCTGGAAGAGCCGATCCGACGTGGATGTGAGCACGAGCACGTCTGCACAACGCGCGTTCTTCTGCAGCAGCGAACCGCGACCGCGCGGTCCAAAGCTTTGCGTCGCGAGCGCTAGCAACTCTCGGCTCGTGCGCAAGACGCGCTGCTTGACATCTGCGCGGTCAATTCGCAGCGGTAGCTGTGGTCGGTCATTTTCCATGGCGATCTGCGTGCAAGCGGATCCTTGTCGAATGCAGTCGTTCGACTGCGACTCTTCGCAAAATGGTTCGCACTGTATTGTTGTACACCCGAATACAAGGGCGGTGGAGGTCCTGTTCTGACTCGATGACTAGCAATCGATCAAAAGAGGACGGGCACGTGGGCAAGCATCAGTTCGCAAGCCGAGCCAAGAAGCGCGAACGAGAGCGAGCGCAAGCAAGCGGCGTCGTCACGCACGACCACTGCCACTACCGCTCCTGCGCGCGCACACACACGCAGACACACACACACACTGCTGCGATCCAAGCCAGCTCGTTGCTCGCAACCATGATCTTCACACGCGGCGTCTCGATCGCTGTGATCAACTCGATCGTGAATGCGCTATGCGATCCGCTGCGCAAGTACCTCACGCGGTTCATGGACCCGTTCACAGTCGTCGCAACGCGCGGACTCGTGCAAGCACCGCTGTTCTGTCTCTGGGCGCTCATCGAGACGGGCGGGACGCCGCCAGCACTGAACCACCTCTTCTGGACGTCGGTCGGTATCAGCGGCAGCATCAACATCGTGACGAGCTACCTCTACAACCGGAGCATCCAGATCTCGACGCTCGCAGCGACCGTGCCGTTCCTGTCGTTCACACCGGCGTTCCTCGTCATCGTCGCGTTCCTCGTACTCGGTGAAGTACCGACGTACCCGGGCGTGTTCGGCATCTCGATCGCAATGCTCGGCGGCTTTTGGCTCCAGGGCGTCAAGGACGAGTCGGCCGTCGCGAAAGGCGAGTACCTCCTCGACACAACAAACGCGAGCAAGGGCTCCATGTACATGATCCTCGTTGCGTTCCTCTGGAGCATCTCGAATGCGTTCGACAAGATCGGCGTGCAGAACTCGACGCCGTTGGTCTATGGCGCGGCGATCCAGGTCGTCGTTGCGACTGGGAGCTACGTGCTCCAGAAGCTCCGGGTCGGCGAACAAGAGCTGTATGCGCCACTTGGGACGCCGCAGCCAGCGATCCCTTGGAAGTTTGTCGTGCTCGCGGGCGTCACGAGCGTCGTGTCGTACTACATCAACTTGGTCGCGACGCAGAGCCTCGAAGTGTCGTACGTCATTGCGATCAAGCGCTCGGGCTGCATCTGGAGCGTCTTGCTCGGTCGCGTGCTCTTTCGCGAGCGCAACTTGCGACAGAAGATCCCGAGCATCTTGCTCATGGTCGTCGGTGTCGTCTGTATCGTTCTTGGCAAAGAGTTGGCGTAGTAGGGATTGCGAGTGTATCGTCTGTGTGGTAATAAAGAGTCCAGTGCGCCGCTGTTAGAAACTAACGACGCAAACGCAAGTATCAATTCGAATGCGCTGCTGCAAGTGGCGCTCGTGGTGCTAAAACTGCTGGTAGTAGTGGTGGTGATGCGACAGCGACCATGTCGTGTCAACGCACTCGTTGTGCAACGTCTCTCATCTCGTGGGTGCTCTACTGATGAGAGGCTGGACGAGACAATGGATACAGTGCTGTCCGACTGTGCGAGCATGCTGACAACCTGTACACGCCCCGATGCATGCGCTCGGTCGACTCTACTGGAACAGCGCGTCGTTCGTCCACGCCTTGCCCTCTGCGGTATCAAGCCACGCATCAGACTGCGCAATGTCGTCCTGGATCGCGTCAACGAGCGCTTCGAGCGACGGGAAGTCCTTCTCGGGCCGCAAGTAGCCCGTGATGAGGAACTTGAGCTTCGAGCCGTAGAAGTCGTCGTCAAACTTGTGCAGCAAGTGCGGCTCGACGGTCTTCTCCTGCGATGGATGGAGCGCAGAGATGCACACGATCAGCAATGCGTTCGTCTCTCTATTGAAGCAGTAGCGTCGCTATCGGCATGCGCGCACATCGCATTGGCATCACCACCTCACCACACACACGCACGCACCTTGTTCTTGTAGAACGGGTTCCAGCCGATGCTCGCGACGGCCTTGAATGGACCCCGACCGTCGACAGTCGCCCAGCCGCAGTAGATGCCTGTCGGCAGCTGCTCGAGCTGGTCACCCAAGTCGGCGCGCGAGAGGTTCGCAGTCGGGCAGCCGAGCTGCTTGCCGCCGCGGCCAAAGCCTTCGACGACAGTCGCCTCGAGGCGGATCACGTCCTGCAGCGTCTGCACCGGCATCTTGCTGCTGTGTTGATGGGATGTGCAAACGTTGTGCGCGTGTGCTGACGGATGTGGAGGTGTGACGTGGAGCACGAACGAGATCGACTGCGTTGGTCTGTTGTGGTGCGTCGGCAAATGCAAGAGCGACTGCAGATCGCGCGTTTGGCGCGAATGAGCAACTGACACGCAACGCAAACAACAACAGCGCACCACCCAAACACAGCGCTCTTCATAATCATGAAGTTGGCTGGCACAAAGAAATACAATGTCATCGCAATCGGGAGTGAAACCAAGCATACGTGTCTTGTATCTTCGTGATCACGCTATCGGTCGTTGCTTATGCTATCCAACAAGACGTACAAATAGCTGGATTGCGTGTTTTCGATCCGTTGCTTTGAGTACATGATATGATATGTCATCATGCTCTATTTCTGCACTATTCGAATACTTGGAGTCACCAAACGATGCACATCAAGCTCGAAACGACGCGAATCAAGTCACGATGGACGTCACTCGCTCGCTGTCCATCTGGAAATGCGAGGCAGCAGAAGCAAGTATGCAAGACCGCCTTGGCTCGTTTCAACACAGCTACTTCGTCGTCTATTTTGACACAGTGCCGTGCGCTCTTGCCGACTCTCGGACGATCAATGGCCGTGACGATGCAACGCGATGGCGCCACAGCCAAGCTCTTTCTCACAGAGGTCGACGGCGGTGCAACCAGTGCATCCGCACTGAACCCAACCGCCCGCAATGTGCTCGCCACCGCTACTCTTCGTGCGTCTGCGCTGAAAGAGGACGCGAGCAGAAGCAGCGATTGCGTTCGTCCGAGCGAGCGCGTCAGCAGGTTCGCCGCCGACAAGACTGGCGCTCCACGTACCAATAGTGCTGATGGCGTAGGAGACACCGGAAGTGCCGAGGTGTTTCGCATCATCGACAGCATGACCGAGAAGCAGCAGCGCAGCCGCAACATCCGTTCGATGATCCAGAAAGCGGCGCAGAAGACGATCCTCGTTGTTCGTGCCAAGAACGCAACGCAAGCCGCCGAGAACGTCACTGTGAGGTTCCACAAGCACCAAGTCACAGACATGCCGCGCTCCGTGCAACTCACTCACGTGTGCGACAAAGTGCTGCGCCACACGCGCTTTGGCTCGAAGAAGCAGCAGCGACAGTACTACGAAGTCTTTGCACACGCCATGTCTGCTGGCGCCACGGCTACGACACCAGCATCAGCAGCAGTCGCTCCTGGTAGTGTCAGCGACATCGACGCGCTGCTCAAGGACATGTTCTGGTACCTCACAGCACATTGCTTCCAGCGCGGTCAGCACGCGCAGCTCGAGCAGCAGTTCTACGCGCGCATCGCCGACACGTTCACGTCGCTGTTCATTCGTCTCCAGATGCAGCCACGCAGTCGTGACTCGGGCTTCTTCAACCTACTCCCAGACGTCGTCGCGCACATCCTGTTCATCGCGCTCTACGATGCGTTCCCCAAGTCGCGCAAGCGCATGGTCGAGGGTGAGCTACTGCAGCGCGAGATCCTGCGCATCTGCTACTGCTGGATCCTCGGCTTCGTGCCTGCCGACCTGAGCTGCGCGCACTGGATCGCTGTCGACCAAGAGTCTCCAAAGCGCATCGCTGCGCTCGCTGACTTTCCGGCCATGCGCAACCGCATGCTGCGCGCCGAGCGCATCGAGCGCACGAAGCTCGAGATCAAGCACCGCCACGGCTCGTCGCTCGCTGCAACTGCACACGACGACACTGCAACAGACGATACCAACGACGTTGATGTCGAGCCGCCGAGTCGAGCTGCTGCAACTACAGTCACAGCGCGATCACTCAGCGCCAAGCTCCCGCACGTCACAGCAACAACCAGTGAACAGCATCGGGTCGAACCGAGACCGCCACCGAATGCACCGGCGCTTGTCCAGACCCGCGAGCGGTGCGTGTACGCGATGCGCAATTCGCCGCTCGTCGACGCGTTCCTGCGGCGCCATCAACTCGATACGAATGCAGCGCACCTCAAGGTGCAGCTCCGGCTCACGAGCGGCTCGCACCTCGACCTGACGAACCAAGAGGCGCTGCACGCAACGAGCTTGCCGCGCAGTCGACGGCGGCGCGTCGTTGACCCCAAAGCGTACGCCGACGTACTGCAGCAGATCGAGCGCTATGGCGACAGTGTGCGGCAGACGTATGCGAGCGACCGCAAACACGCACGCGACCGCGACGCAATCGACAAGCAGCAGCTGCGTACAGCACAGCAAGCGCTCGACGCGCAGCTCGGCGACCTGACACAGCACGTCGAGCGTCTGCACGAGTTCAGCAACCTGCTCGTGAGCAAAGGCCGCGTTGATGCGCTCATGCCTGCCGCGCGCGACCGTCCTCTTGGGCGTCAGCCAACACCGCCGAGTTCAGCGCCAGGTACGTTCACACCGCGGCCGCCACCATCGCGGCAAGCGCCAGCATCGCGGCAGTAGCATAGACACAACACACACACATACAAAGAGAGATTGATCACGAGACGTAGTAGCTGCATACATCGTGTATGTATGACGTCCGTTGGGTAGCGCGTCCGAGTCGCTAGCGACGTCGTTGACAGTCACTCGTCTACTCCCTACTCACACACGCATTGACCTGCTTGAGCGTCACCGTCAGCGCTCGATTGTCCACACTAGAGCGTCGGCGCGTGCGCGTGCAGCAGGCGCTGGAACTTGCTGCCGTCGCGGTTGAGCTCGGCGAACGTCCCGGCCTCGACAATCGTGCCGTGCTCGAGCACGAGGATCCGGTCCGCGTGCTGCACCGTGTTGAGTCGGTGCGCAATGATGAACACCGTGCGGTCGTGCGCAGCGGCCTCCATCGCTTGGCGAATGAGGTCTTCGCTGCGGCCGTCGAGCGAGCTCGTAGCTTCGTCAAAGAGCAGGATCTTTGTCTGTTTGTACAGCGCGCGCGCAATCGCGAGACGCTGCTTCTGGCCGCCCGAGAGCGCCAAGCCCTTCTCGCCGACCGGCGTCTCGTACTGCTGCGGCAGCGTGAGGATAAAGTCGTGCACGTGCGCGGCCTTGGCCGCTGCCACGACCTGCACGTCGTCGCGCTCAGTCGCGCCGTACGCAATGTTGTCGGCGACGCTCGCAGCAAACAGCGACGGCTCTTGGTTCACGACACCGATCTGCTGTCGCAGCCAGCGCGCACTGAGCGTCTGGATGTCGACGCCGTCGAGCAGCACGGCACCACGCGTCGGCGCGAGCAGCTTCGTGAGCAGCGCTGCGACCGTCGACTTGCCAGCGCCGCTCTTGCCGACGACCGCGACGACTTCGCCCGGTGCGATCTCAAAGTCGAGGCCGTCGAGCACCGTGTCGTCCGGTCGCGACGGGTACGCAAACGACACGTCAGCGAACCGGATGCGGCCATCGACGCGCTCGAGCGTCTGCTGGCCGCTGCTCTCGTCCGCTGCCGGCGGCAGTTCGAGCAGTTTGAAGAGCGCGCTCGAGGCTTCGCGCGTCTTCTTGAGCTCGCCCATGCACGACGAGAGACCCGAGAAGCCGAGCCCCATGAAGCCGCTGTAGAGCGCAAACGACGTGAGTGCGCCGATCGTGAGCTCGTTGTGGCCGACGAGCGAGCCGCCGACGTAGAGCACCGAGAAGAGCGAGCAGTTGATCGAGAACGACAGACCGCCCATGAAGAGGCCGCGCGCGCGTTTCGCCCGCGACGCATTCGCGAGGATCTGCCGGTTGATCGCGTCGAACGCGCGCTGCTCGTGGTCCTCGGCCGCAAAGAGCTTGACCGTGTAGATGTTGTTCAGTCGCTCTTCGACGACGCCGGCCATGTCGGCGACCGAGTTCTGGTGCACCTTCGCGAGGCGGCTCGAGAGCTTGCTGAAGAGCATCGCGCCCGTGCCGACGAGCGGCAGGATCGAGAGCGACACGAGCGTGAGCTTCGGCGAGATCGAGAGCAGCATGCACGACGCGCCAACCGCCGAGTTGAGCGACCGAAAGCCGTTCGACATGAGCTCCACGACCGCGTTCGCTGTCGTCTGGCAGTCACTGCTCAAGCGGTTCACGAGCTCGCCGACGCGGCGGTTGTGGTAGAAACTCGCGTCCTGTGCGAGCAGCGTGCGGTACAGCCGCTTGCGCAGCTTCACTGCGATGCGCTCGCCGACCATGCCGAGCGAGTACACGCGCACGAGCGAACCGAGCGAGCCCGTGACGAACGTCGTGAGCACGACAAAGAGGAAGCCCTTGCGCGAGAGGCCGCCTGGCGGTGGCTTGCCCGACGCGACGTCGAGCGCCTTGCCGAGCACCTTGGGGAACACGAGGTTCATTGCTGACGCTGCACTCATGCCGATCACGCCGCACGTGAGTGGCACGTACTCTTCACGTGCGAGCGCCGCGATCCACTTCAAGTTGGACTTGGGGACGGCGTCCTTGCCGCCATTGCTGTTGCTCGGCTCGCTGAGCTTTTGCATCAAGAACGACGACGGCGGCAGCATGGCGCTCGTCGCTGACGCACTCGCAGTCTCTGAGCCTTCCAAGCACACCCACGACACGTTTGAGCGTCTGCGTACGTCTGCCTAATGTTCACTTCGCCGTTCGAGAAGCCGACTGCTGATGCAGACCTCAAACTCGCACTGCGCAACATTCGAGGTCTTGTATATGCAAATGTATGCTTGCGATCTGCGCTTGATCTAGACGTTTGTACATGGGAATTTGGGTTGTAATCACGTAAGTAGCATGTTTCAGCTATATTCAGCTATTTACATGCTGCAAACGAAATGTCTGGCAGAACAATCTGCGACGATGGCCATACAAAAAGGATAATCGCATCTTTAGCCTGCTCTCACAGAGGCACGCGCACAGCAGCACCAGCAAGTCACGCAGTGGTGAACAAGCATGCGTCGAGTATGGCTCCCGCTTGTGCGCGCCGCAGGCGCCGGTGCCAGCTCTGGTCGGAGCACGACCGCACTCGCAGCAGCGACAGTACTCGCGGACAACCTCTCGACGCGCAGCTACGCAAGCAGCAGTCGCCGCGGCGGCAGCAGTAGCAAGACAAAGACATCGCCATCTGGCCGCTCGGCGTCGCCGTCGTCGCGCACAGCGCGCAGCAGCGATGGTCCGTTCCGCACTGCGATCGGTCGCCGCGCAGGCGGCATCCCCGCAGTGAGCGCTGCGAAGATGGTCAGCAACATGCAGCAGCAGCAGCAACCAAAGAAGCGACCGGGCGGCAAACCGAGCGCGCGCGAGAAAGCCGAGGTCGAAGCGCAGCTCGAGGCGCTCGTTGCGCGCAGCCGGCAGCCGGCGTTCGAACCAACGCTCGACTTTTTGCGCACCGCGAGCCGCGTATTGCAGCTCTGCAAGACGCGCGAGCAGCTCACAGCCGCATTACCGCTGTGCGCAGTCGTCGAGCGCGCGGCGATCTTGCACGGCACAGCGACGATGGAGTGCGTGCGCATCTACCAGCGCCTCGGACGCAACCGCGCAGTTGTCGCGCTCGCTGAGCGGCTCATCGCCAACGACTTCTTCCTCACGAACCCGGTGTTGGCCAATGCGATCCAGGCGTGCTCGGCGCTCAACGACGTCGCGAACGGCTTTGCGCTCTTTGAGACTGCAGTTGCGCGCGGCACGATCCCAAACGCGACGGTCTACTCGGCGCTGCTCGCGCTCTGCGGCGCAGCTGGCGACACGGCGCGCGTGCAGGACGTGCTTGCCAAGATGGCAGCTGCCGGGCTCGCGATGATGAACATCACGTACCACACGCTCATGAGCGCGTACTCGAAAGGCGGCCACGCGGACGAAGCGATCGAGCTGTTTACCGAGCTGAAGGAAGGTCGCGGCCTCGTGCCGGACGAGCACACGTACGCGATCGTCATGGACGCGTACAGCGACAACGGCGACTACGCTGCCGCCCGCGCGGTGTTCGCTGAGCTCAAGGCACCCGAGAGTCCTGTCGCGCCGAACCTCGTGCACTACAACGTCATGCTCAAAGCATGTGGCAAAGCGAGCGACCTCACAACCGCGTTCGAGCTGTACGAAGAGATGAAAGCCAAGGGCATCGCACCCGACCGCGTGACGTACATCACGATGATGCACGCAGTGTTCCACGGCGAACTGGGGACTGTCGATACGCGCAAGGTCCAAGCTGCGCTCGCGGGTGTCGGTGCGATTGGACTCGCGAGCGTGCCGTTCATCGACTTGGAAGCGCACTACCTCACGGTCCTCTTCTGCAGCTCGCTCGTTGGGTCGATGGCGCTTGCGGCGTACGTGCACCCCGACGGCGTGCAGCGCGCACTGTACCCAAACGCCGACGAGCCACGGACCGACAGTGTCATTGCAGCGTTCTTTCGGCGCCTACGCGAAGAGGACCACTGCGGCCGGTCGATCTACCTCTGGCGCGAGATGCGCAAGTCGGGTGTCGCGCCTGACCCGCGCGTGTACGACGTGCTCGTGCGCACGTGCGTGAAGAAGCGGCACCCCGAGCTTGCGTTCGCTGCGGTCTTTGATGAAGGTCTGCCGCTCGTGACGGCGACTACTGATAGTGACGATGTTGGTAGTGGAGGCAGCAGTACGTTTGTGCTGTCGCTGTCGACGACGGTCCAGTTGCTCCAGTCGCTGCTTGCACAGCGCCGCTTGACAATGGCCGACACGCTCTACCGCGCTGCACGCGACCACGGCGTGTTTGCCGACGTCTTTGACGAGCGGATGCGAACTCGCTGCGTGTACGACTTGCGGGCGTTCGGGACGGGTGCTGTGCGCAGCTACGTCGTCGAGCAAGTGCTCGCGGAGCTCCGTGCAACTGCAGCAGCGGACGCGAAAATCGTCGATGAGGTCCAAGTCCCAGACGTCGAGTTCCTCGTGCTGCACGGCTACGAGCTGCTCGACCAACTCGATGCTGCGAGCACGGGCGTGCGCGAGCTCTTTTCGATGGACGACATGCAGCGCGAAGCGGCGGTAGGTAGCACGGGCCAGTACTTTTTCCGACTCGCTGTGCCTGGCGCTGCGCTCGCGCACTTCTTCGCGACAACGACAGGCGTCAAGGACGTGCAGCTGTAGAGCGACTGCGTTCTCGCCGTCTCCGAATGGCTGCATTTGCGCAGCGACGTGCGACTGCTAGACAACACTACGAGCGCCACGCGAGCGAGTTTGATGCCTCATGGTAGGGAGTAAGCAGCATGCGCTCAATCGCAACCGTTCGGTCTGTTGGTGCTTTTGTGGTCGTTTGCTTGACTTTGGTCGCGACGACAATGGTCGCGACGACTGCGATGAAAGACTTGGTGAGCGACGACGCAAAGCGCGACACTGCAGCAGCTGCTGCTGCGAGCTATCGGCATCAGCAGCACTGCACATAGGCAGCAGCAGTCGCCCAGCTAGACGACGACAATGTGTACAACGATAGCGGTAGTAGTAACGAAGGTGATGACGGACGAGCTAGACGTCGTCTGTATGGACACACGAATAGAGTTCATTACACGAAGCAGCAGCGACACCACGCGCTGCGACGCTGTCTCCATCGACACTAGCGATGGTCGCACCACAAGCGCTTTTACACACAGTCGACGCGTCGATCTTTTCATGCATATGCTCAGATCGTGAGCGCCGATGAGCTCGCGTTGTCAAAGCGGAGACTCAGTTGCTTCTTCTTGAGGAACTCGACGACGCTCAAGAGCTGCGGGTCGCGCGCGTCGGCCGTGCCCGTGCGCTCGAGGTACCGAATCACGTCGCGAAACGACTTGAGCTGCTCTTTTGCCGTGAGCGGCTGGACGCCAGTTGCAACACTGTCGTCGCCACTACCTGTCAGGTCACCATTGCCGCTTGGATCGAGCAGCAACGGGTTTGGGATCCGAAACTCGTCGTCGTTCGTCTGCGGGTCGTCGATCATGTCTTCGTTCATGCGCTTGTGGATGTCGTTCTCCCAGCGCGAGTTCACGAGCACCTTCGTGTTCACGATGCCGCTGAGCTGGAGGCAGTAGAGCAAGCCCCAGAGCTCCTCTTCGACGTTCTTGTCATCGGCTGTATCGGTCGTCGATGGCGGCGGCGACGCGTCGAATGCAAACGGCACAACGCCGAGCGGCTTCCACGCTGCTGCGATCACGTCCTTTGCAGTTTGCTGCCACGCTTCGGTGATCCAGCGCATGGCCTGGAGCTGCGTGATGTAGTAGATGTTCGCGAGGCCGTCCTCCAAGTGGTCGATCGCGAGCGTGAGGTGCTTGAGTCGGTACTTGCCCTTGAACGCCGTGAGGATGCCGCCGCGCATCGGCTGGACTTTCATGCCCAAGTGCGGCGCAAACATGATCACGCGGACGTTCGAGAGCGCGACGCACCCAAGGACGTGCGACGGCGCGTTGTCCATAAGCAGTACAACACTGCGATGCGCACTCGCCATGCGCGCGTTAAAGTCGCGGAGCCACTGCTGGAAGATGAAGACCGTCATGCGCGCTTTGCTGCTGCAGACGTAGTGGTACCCGAGGTGCGCGAGCGACGCGTTCTTGATCGCTTTCGGCGCGACGAGACTCCCAATGATGTACGGCTCCATGAGGTCCGACGCATCGGCGTTGACTGCGAGCAACACTGTCAGTCGCGCTTCGTCGGCAAGCAGCGCCTGCGCTTCTTCGCCCTGCACGAGCTTGTTTGGCGGTGCGCGGAAGAACAAGCCGGTCTCATCGACTGTGTAGATGTCGGACGGCACGTAGTCGCGCAGCGTGTCCTGGATCTGCTCGAGCGTGAGGTCAACGGACACGGGCGGCAGCATGTAGCTCGCATCGACCGCGAGCACGCCCGGCGACAGCCCCATGCCGGACGCATCGAGCAGCGCACTGCCGTCGCTGTTCGCAGAGGTGTTGATACCACTACTGCCAGTGTTGCTACTGGCGGTCAGCAAGAGCTTCTCAGTGTGCGCGAGATTGAGCGTGCGCTTGATGAGACCGTGACGCGCTTTGAACGACGCGAGCCAGCCGTTCGAGAAGTTGAGCTTGCCTTCAATGCCCATCTGCTTCGCGAGGTCCCGGCCCTTGGTCTTGATCATGTCGCCGGTGATGTTGCCCTTGTTCTGGCGCTCCATGACCCAGTTCGCGAGCACGGTGTCAAAGTGCGCGTGCTTGGTTGGGCGGATCGTCTTGCGGTCGAGGCCGAGCACGCCGCCGACGCTGTCTTTGAACATGTGCTCGTTCTTGAGGATGTTCGACATCGTCGGCTGCGTCGGTGCTTTCTTCAGATTGAACTCGAGCTTCGCCCAGCGACAGAGGTCTTTCTGCGTGATCTTGGGCGTCGCCCTGTGTTTCTCGCAAATGCGCCGCTTCTGCTCGACCGTGAGGTTGCCCGAGCCTTCGGGTGCGCGTCGGCGCTTCGGACCGCTTGCTGTAGCGACAGCAGCAGGTTTCGCGCTCGCAGCAACGACGCTCGCAGCAGCGATCGTGCTGTTGCCGAGCTGCTGCATCGCCGCGCTCATGTTCATGCTCATGTTCATGTTCATGGCGTTCATCGCGCTCATGGCGCCGAGGCTCGACATCGACGCGAGGTGCTGCTGCAGGAGCCCCTGCGCAGTGACTGCAGCTGCATTCGCGCTGCTGTCGGCCATCGTGCTGGCGATCGGCGCACTCGCACCGACGCTGCCGCCTGCAGACGTCGCTGAAGCTGCAATGTTGTTGTTCATATCGTATCACCGTTTTATACTAGACGTTTGTATTTCGTATCAGGACTCGAAGGTTCTGCTCAAGTGCGGAAATGCGCGCAAAAGAAGGTTTAGAAGGTTGGGCGGGGAACGCAGGTTCAGCGCTTCGAATCCTAAATATAGCAAAATGCGCCGAAACTATCTAAAATGCAGATATTCAACGTCAAAATGCGATAAATTCACAAGCTGGACGTGACGATCGTGCGTCATAAAACCTCTTTTGCTTTGGTGACGATGTGTGTGTATGATGTCTCACTGTAAGACTCGAGTGACTCGAGTGTGCAAGTTGTTGACCAGCGTCGCTGCAGTACTACTCGACAGCTGTGTGCAACAAGAGAGAGCAAACATGCAGTCGTAGTATACGCAAAGCAAGTTCTGAGGCTATGTGCGACGCGAGTACGCGCTACGCAGGCGTCGTCGATGCCTGCTGCTGCTGTTGCTGCTGCTTGAGCACGGCAGCGTCGATGGTGAACTCGCCAAAGAACCGCGTCATGCGCCGCAGATACGCCTCCAACAAACTCTGAATGTCGCGCATCACGAGCTCGACCACGACTTCGTCCAAGAACACGGCTGAAGAGATCAAATCGATCCGAGTGCAGGTGCACAGCAGCGTGTTGGCATTTGTGTATAGCGATGTGAAATGTATACAGTATACACTACGCACCGAGCTCCTTGAGCTTCTCGAGCGTCACAGGGTCGATGTTTGTTGCTGCTTTGTGCTCATTCACTTGCTGCTGCTCGCCGTCAGCGCCTGCTGAGAGGCCGAGCAAGTTCTCTGCATCGCGTCACGACAGCGCAAGCCGTCAGTCGCGCTGTCCATGCATGTCCATCTATGTGTCGATCGTCTGTCTAACTCGTCAGCCGTATCAGGCAGCGCGTACCGATGCCGCGCGTCGAGTTGAAGAAGACCGAGAGCGTCGCAGCGTACTCCTCGAGCTCGTCCGACGACCTGCGAATAGTACGTACATCGTAGCGATCGACTGTGAGCATCTCGATAGATGTCGGCATCACCAGCCAGCAAGCCAGCAGCTCGACGTACACTGCGACTGGCTGCGCAGCAGCGACGCGCTCGACGGCAGCAATCGCTTGCTTCTTGACCATGCGGCCAAACCCGAACGCGAGGTTCGTGAGCTTCCCGATCGCGACGCCAGCTGCTGCGCTGCTCTGCGACGATGGTGCAGCAGGTTGCTCGGTCTGGCATGTGGATCAGTACATATGCACTCAGTGAGCTTACAGCTGGGATCTAGTATGGACGTGTGTGGCTGAACCAGCATCACAGAGTTCGCATTGCTGCACCTTTGGCACATTGGTCGTCGCGCTTTGTATCGCTGACTTGTCGGCTGGCAGGAACGGGAACGAGCGCGCGAGGTGGATGCGCTCGGACTTGGCAAGGTCCAAGAACGCATCGAGTTCGTTCAGGAACGACGCGCTCGCGGTCTCGGTTGCCTGTGGCAATGCGAGCTACAAACGACGTCGCGCCGTCAGTCGTGAGCACTGTAACAACCACAGCGACGCACGACGGTCTCTCTATCACCACAGATCACTCTCTCGCGCGCTTAGGTGTACACGACGCGCAATGACGTACACTCGTCCTCTCGAGTGCGTGCTTGAGCATCTGGAACGACTCGACCTTGTGCGCGACGCCTGCGAGCTTCACGCGGTCCTGCTGCCTGCTCACGCGTGTTTGTGTGAGCGTGCCGTTCGATCACACATATACGACGTGGCATCACGACCGTGCACCGACAGACGCGCGCCATACGCTACGTACCAGATCTCTTTCGGGACGTACAGCTTGGGCGAGAAGAGCGCGCCGACTTGGATCGACTTTTCAATGAGCTGCATGAGGTGAAAGACCATGAACGGCCGTGCGATCGACACTTCGTGGTACCGCGTCTGCATGTGCACACGAGCGCGCGAGTGAAGCCGGTAGCAATGCAGTCAGTCGCTACTAGTATCTGCCCAAGCGAAGCACTATGGTGTATGCATTGGGCGACTCGGTGCGTACGCTGACGGACAGCATCGGCATCTGGTCGAGTAGCTCCTTTGAGATGCACCTGCGAGGACTGAGCGTAAACTTCTCGCTGCGGACCGCAGTGAATGCGCACAGGCAGGTGAGTGGGTTGTAGAGGAACGCAGATGCGCACATACGGTCGAGTACCAGTTGCAGTCGCAACGTCAAACGCGAGCAGATGCGACGCACCTCGGTGCGCTATGCAATGTGCTGGTGCTGCTGTTACTGCTCATGTGCGGACTCAGGGAGTTGGCGGAGAACAGCTCCACCTGACCAAGTCATGTCGGCGAGTGAGCTACAACGATCTATGTGCATTCCACACACGCATGTGTGCATCGTGCACACACGTGTGTACCTCCTCTTCTTCGTCATCGCCAGCATCAACCACTGCGTCTACTGCTACGCTGGGTTCATCCACGACAGAGCGATCCGCAGTGCGATTGACGGCGATCTCGTGCTGCATCTTGAACGTTTGCGTCAGTTTGTCTTGTTCCATTTGGTATCACACTATGGTGTCACACCCGTGCATATCGATTCTCAAATTAGAATATTGACACCATTTCAGCTAAATCCGTGACTAATACAACCTTGAAGATGTAGAGTCAATCGGTGCAGATTCTGTGACATTTTATTGAAACCTATTCTACTAGACCTGTCATTTATACGATGGAATTTAGGTCGGTAACAACATGCAAACGTCAGGTATATGCCATCTATATCGAGTCCGACGCGATATAATCGTGCTGCCTGAAACGACGATTAGGGTATGGTCGCGGCTCAGACTTACTACGTTCCAAGTAAACACGAACTCGTCCTCATCGACCACTTTTCGAGATTGTTGTGATTAGACGCGTTATCGAGGACGACAAAGTCGTCGTACAGCACGACTGTTTGGGTGACGTGACGAAGCAAACTTCGAACGAAATGTTCACAGTTTTCCATCTCGAGGTGCTTGATATGCTCTATCGTTTTCCGCGTTGTTACCACTTGTCCGAACAAACGAAACCTAGCTGCTTGCTATTCGAGTGTCGATGTCGTGGATGCTCGAAATGGCTGCCAACTCGTGCGGCGGCAAGCACTCCCAGCTTGGTAAAGTATCGGTAGTCTTAAGCATGCATGTCGATGACTTCACAGAAGGTTATTTGCAGCATCAAAAACTGATGACGTCGTTAAATGCAGTGTCTGGCAACATCGATTCTACACACGCCTGCATTCCAGGTATGCTATTGCCCTCGCCTCCCTCACAGCGCCAAAATGAATATCGCCAAGATCAAAACTGTGGCTCGCTGTATGATTGTGCTCAGGTATGGTACATTCTGTCGAGCGCAGGTGCAAATTTGAATGCGACTCGAACAACTCAGAACAAGTACGCACACTCAAACACGTCGACGCTCAACACTCACACGATTGGTAAAGCGTAATAGATAACAACAGCAAGCACTGCAGTAGCGAACGAGCCTGCATGTTCACATGCTGCTACGCGCTTCTCGCGACGCTTGCACTCCAACCTGCAAATCTGCAAATCCGCAAATCTGCCAATCTGCACACGCTGATCGCACACACGTCTACTTGCGCAGCACTTCCTCAGTCTTGGACACCACGTCGTCAAACACGTGCGTCTCAACAATGTACTCGTCTTCGTCGTCACTGTCGTAGCCGCCAAGGAGCTCGATGTATGCTGCGCGCGCGCTCTTTGCAGCAGCGATACGCGCCGCAACGAGGTCGTGGAACTCTTGGCGCAAGCGGTTCTTCTCGGCCTGCTCGGCTGCAATGCGCTCGCGCGCCTTGAGACGGTCCATCTCGTTGAAGCGCTTCTCGTACTTCTTCAAGTGCTTCACGACGTCGTTGTACTCCTTGTCCGAGAGCAGCGACCGCGGACGTGGACGCCACAAAAACTGGTAGAACGCATCCTTCTTCTCCTCTTTCAGCAGCTTGCCCTGGAACGACCAGAGGTTGTAGCCATTGTCCATCTGGAACTTGTAGTACGTGTTGTCGAGCGGCTGGCAGACCGACGTCGCAACGACGCGACCCGATGGGTCCCACTCGACGTGCGTGCACTTGAAGTGCTCCTGCACCGTGATGCTCTGCTTCTCGTCGGCGTCCCAGAACTCGAGCTGCCCGTTGATTTCGCCAAGACCAGCGAGCACAATGTTGTTGCCGAGTGGCGACCAGTACAGGTTACTGCATGGCTTCTCAGTCAGCGTGTACAGCAGCGTGATCTCGTTGTTCTTGGCGCCGCCGTTCATGTCGTAGAACGACACGTTGAGACGCAGTGCGCTCTCGCCATGGACGCACGCAAAGCGCGTGCCCTTTGGCTCCCACGCAAACGCAACGATCGTCTCCTTCATCTCGAGCATCTCGACTGGCACGAGCGTCTCGCGCACGCGGAACATCTCAAAGTTGGTAAACAGCGTCTTCTTCGACTTCGAGTGGCGCGTGACCTTGACGGCGAGGAACGTGCCGTTCGGGTGCCAGTTGAGCTTGCAGTCGCTCACGTTGAAGAGGTTCTTCTGCCGGATCTCGGTGCGCGACGGCAGTTCCACCAACGACACGCGCGCCGGTACGTTGTTGCCCTCGGGTGCCCAGTACGCAAGGACCGAGTCGGTCGGCGACCAGAAAAAGTCGTGCACGCCGTCGGCCTTCAGCGACTTCTTCTCGAGCAGCTTCATCGACGGCAGCTCGTACACGCTGATGACGTCTTTGCCACGGCGCGCGACGAACCGGTCGTCCGGGCTCCACTTGAACGGCGTCTGGAGACCCTGGACGACTTCGTCCTTTGCACCCGTTGGCTTGCCGGCCGGGAACGACCGGAGCATCTTGCACGTCTTGACGTCCCAGATGATGATCGCAGACTCGGCTTCAGTCTCGCTCACCGTCAGGAGGTAGTTCTCGTTTGGCGAGAACACAGCGATCTTGACGTTCTTGTGCGCGAACCGGCCGACCTTCTCGTACTTGTCGCCGGCCCAGAGCGCCAAGCCCTGCGGGTGGAACGTCGCGAGGTACGTGCCGTGCGGCGACCACAGCACGTACTGCGAGCACCACTGCTTGCCGTTCGTCTTCTCGCGTGCGCCGTCGTAGTCGAGCGTGACCTCGCCCTTGTCGCTCCAGAACAGCTCGGTCTCGGTGCCGTGGCGGAGCGCAAACATGTCGCGCCGCGCGCTGTCCGTGAGCCAGCTCTTGAGGTTCTTCGGCTCGACAAACTTCTCGACCTTCGGCTCCACGAACGTCGCGGGTGTCTGTGCAAACGCCTCGATGTCGCTGTACTTGTTCACGAGCATCGTGTGGCGCTTGTCGAGCGCAAAGTTGTTGATCGTGCGCACGGCCTCATTCGCGTGCGCCTCCTGCTCGTACTCGACGAGCGCAAAGCCCGTTGTGCTGCCGTTCTTTGCGAACGGCATGCTCAACTCAACGACTGTGCCGACCTGCGAGAAGACCCGCGTGAGCACGGCGAGCAGCTTGGCGTGCTTCGTGCTGTCGACGACTGGCAAGCCGCCAACGACGACGCACATCGAGAAGTCGTGCAAGAAGTCGTCTTCGTCGTGCTTCTGCGTCGTGACCGCGTCCGTTTCCTCGTCGTCGCTCATGTAGTCGGCATAGTAGTCAGCCTGTTTCTTCAGCGCCGCGAGCTTCTGCTCGTACGTCTGCTGTGCGGGCGCCATGCTTGCAATCGAGCGAGCTGTCTGCTTTAGTGTGTGTGTGCGTGCGTGCGTGCGGTTGGGCAGGTTGCGTGCTGCGCTGGACAAGCAAAGAAGGTGACTTGGATTTGCGTGGCTCAAACAATCACAATGCTGCTAGTTTCGCTGTCCGCATACGAATAACAGGCTTGCAGCAGGAAAATAGGGACAATCTGTATGACCTCAGCTTTCGCGCTGAACACTGAGCGATGTATGCTCGCACGCGAAAGCACGACTGCTGTTCGCCAGCCATTCCAGATCGCTGCATTTCGCTCTCTTGACCTGTAACTCGCTCTAAACTACGTGGTATAGCCGTACAAGCAGACTCAATGGAAGTGCAAACATGCGCTTGTGTAGGGTCCAAATGGCTTTGACTCGTTTCACGACCTTTTGCCACAAACAACGAACGAGTCTGCTTGACAAGCGTGTGCAGCACGTGACCGAGAGAGAGAGAGAGCACCATGTCGACGACCAAGGCGCCGTTCGTCTCGAGCCTCGGCAACACACTTGGCGCGTCCAGCAGCAGCAGTAGCCAAACCAGCAGTAGCCAAGCCAGCAGCGGCAGTGCAGCTGCTGCCTCGGTCTTTGGAGCATCCACTTCCTCGTCGATCCAGTGGCCGCAGAGCAGCGCGCCAGTGCGCAACCCGTTTGGCGTCACGCTCGGCGGTAGTGGAGCCGCGCAGCAGAGCACCAATGCGAGCAGCAATGGCAGCATGATGTCGGCGTTCTCGGGTCTCGGCCTCACGCTCAGCGCAGACGGCAGTGTGGTCGCAACAGCGCAGTCGTCCACGCTCTCGGCTGCGCAGCAACTGATCGCAGCCAAGAACGCCGAGCGAGCTGCTGAAGCACGCATCGATACCGAGCGTGTCGCAGCGCGCGATGCGCGTAAGAAACAGCAAGAGGCCGCTCGTGCGGCACCGCGACCCGTGGACGCACTCAGCCAAGCGCTTGGTGCATTTGATGCTGAGATCGCACAGTCTGATCGGCTCACGCGCGCAACGTCTGGGTCGTCTTCGACGTCGTCGAGACCGCTTTCGCGGCGCGCACGCCAGAAGAAGGACCAAGCACGCGAACGCGCCGAGGGCTACGACGGCAAACGCGTCGCCAAGAGCAGCCGCGACGTGAAGCGCTCGCAGCGCAAGGAGAAGTACAAACATGTGTACTAATTTAGGCATGTATACTAACATAGAGCTTGGCAACAACACTCCCAACTGTGGCAAACATCTGCATTGACATACACACATCGACGGTAAGACACGCGTGAGAGACTACCTGCGATAGACTGCTCACGTACGACGGACTGCGATACCCACTCTCTGGTCGTGTCGTCGTCTTTCACGCGTGAAGTACTGCGAGGAGCACTGTCAAGTGCGAGTCTCTCTGGTCCCAATCGTCTCTCACAACCAAGTCACAAACAGTCGTGTAGCGAGTGAGTGGATCGAGTGTTTCCTAGACCAACTGCTGCATCTGCTGTCTGGCTGTGCCCAAGCTCAGTCATTTTGGCATCTCGATCATCACCAGTAGCACCAACAACAGCAGTACACATCTCATCCAACCGTGTAGCAAGAAGGACCTATCGACGATGAAGCGCAACTCGGAGCCAATGCGCGTGAGCTTCAAAGGCGTCGCGCAATTTCAATCGATGCGCGAGCGCTCGTTCAACTACGAGGTCGTACTTGTGCAGCGTGACCACATGAAGTTCTGGCTCGAGGATCGTGCGAGCAAGCTTCAGTGGTGCGTGGCTGCAGCCTTGATCGTGTGTGTATACGCGGCTGCTCTGCTGCTGCGTGACGACAGATCGCTGACGACATGGAGCGTTCATGCGCGACGATAGGACGTCTGCAGCACTGAGCACTGACGACTTGCCGCTGTTTGACTCGCGCGTGCTCGACTCGTCAGTCGACGACTTGGCGACGGTGCGAGTGCTCTGATGCGCTGCAAGTACATACGTGTATGCTCCATACGCACACGTCGTTTGTTCTCACACTCGACATGCACTTGGTTGCCACAGATCTTTGTGCCATGCCTTCAGAGTCCTCAGAGCAACAAACCTACGGCGGCTTGCAGCTGCGACCTCATGGACGGATCTGAACACGACAGCGACGAAATGCTCTTGGAGTTCAAGCTCTCGCTACGGGTGTTTTCAGTCGATTGGACGCCGACGTTCCGCATTGCGCTGCAGTCGATCCCGCTCGAACCGATCACGATCGCTAATGCAAAGATCCGCGATCTGACGGAAGAAGTGCGCGCGCTGCAGCAGCAGCTAAATCGATACGTGAATGACACAAAGCCAAAGGCAAGAACGACGACGATCCACGTCGAGAAACCAGCTGTGCTGACGCTGCATTGTCCCGACACGAGCGCGTTGCGGCCTGGGAATGCGCTGCGTTGGAGCGTCAGTCCGCCTGGCACCACGGTCAAGCACTATCTCGTTCACGACAACGGGCGGGTCCAGTTCCGCCTGACTGGAGCGTACAAGCTGCACTTCAGACCGCCGATCACGCTTAAAGGCTCCTGTCACGCAGAGGTGGCAGTGTACCACTCGCACGGCTCGCTGAAGACAATCTGGCGTGTTCTGTGTGACGACATGCCGCGCGTTGACGCACACACGATCTCTGCTGTCACTGGCGAAGAGTTGCTGGTCTGCGTTCGCAACTGTGTTTGCCGTACGAGCGACGCGGTTCTGATGATCGTCCCAATGGACTGAAGTATTGATCTGAACGAACTGAGGCGACAAGGACTCGATATACGACAACAGCAGATCAGTCAATGAAAACTTGATTGCCTCGATTTCTGTAGTTTGTATCGAGTTCCTTATGTACCTGACATAATCCATAAATGGACATTCTGTATTTTATTTACTGAAGAAACAAACGATGCTTTTCTTTCGGTTCATTCGCTCACCCAATCACCCATCACCTGACGTCGAACGGATTGAACGATGTACATGATTGCCATCAAGTCCGAGCTTGAAGGTAATAGCGGAACTGTGAGATACCCTACGACTGTGAGGTTGCTTTCGATGTTCCGAAATAACCCATCGTTGGATCAGATCACCGACCCTATGATACAACCTGCGTTCTGCTGTTGAGCGACGATCTAGGTTTCATCACGATTCAGGTCAACCAAACGCAACTCGTTCGGATGGTTAGAGTGCAAAATGGAGATGCGACCGTATGCGCTCGAGTAAGTGCGTTCCGCGTCGTACTACAGAGCGTGATAACTCGAGCTACAAAAGCTAGTGTCTGCACGTCAAGGTCTGACAAGAGCACTCGCGGTCCCATCACGTGAACGCACGCACACCGCAACGCAGATCATGGCAGCAGCAACCTCGTCCAATGCTACTACAGCAGCAGCAAAGCCAAAGAAGCAGAAGCGCACAGGTGCAACGACTGACGCTCCGCATGCATTGACATTGCCTGCGTGACAGCAACAGCAGCAGCCCACTCACACACTCACTCGCTCGTTTGACTGCTCACGTGTGCGTGTGCATCGTATGAACTACACGACACAGATGTGGCTGTTGCGAACAGCGCGACGAAGAAGCCCCGTGTCGCGACGCCTGTGAAAAAGACGCAGTCGAACACGCTCGACTCGTGGTTCAAACGGCCAGCAGCGACTTCGGCTGCGACATCCAAACCGGCAGATGCACTTGCTGCATCGACGACGAAAAGCAGCACCGCGTCGCACGACGAGGAGGACGCATCGAGCGCTGCAAGTAGCGAGTCGCCTGTAGCCGAGCCTGCTGCTGAGCACACGCCGGTATCGCATGCGGTCGAGAAGAAGTCCGCGCCACGCACCACGAACTCGAGCTCGAGCGCCAAGAAGCTCGTGCAGCGCCGCATCCACATCAACGACCCGTGTCGCGTGTGCGAAGCTGCGCGCACGGAAGACACGAGTCGCTGCGAGCTGCGGTGTCTCGGATGCGATATGACTGTGCACAAGGTGCGTGTCTGTTGTGTGTAGCGAATAGAGCGACGCTCGATGTTAGCAGCGCTGACTGTCGTCACGCATCGCTTCGCAACTCGATAGAAATGCTATGGCGTCGAGTCGGAGGACCCGATCGACGAGTGGCACTGCCGGCGCTGCCAGTTTGTGCTCGACAAGCGCGCAGCACTGCGCAGCGACGCCAGTGACGATGATGCAAGTGACAAGGCCAGTGGCGACGACGATAATGACAAAAGCACTGCTGACACTAGTGCCGCGCTGTCCGAGCCGATCACGGAGCGCGACTTTGCGCTGCTGCCCGTGCACGCGCCGCTCGCAGCAACGCATCGCTACCGCGCGCTGCACACAACGAGCGACTTTGCGACCGTGTTCCAGTTCCTCAAGCGCTTCCGCCGCATGGGTCTCAAGATCTCGACCGACATGACGATCGAGGTAGGTGTGGCTGTGTGTCTCTATGCTCGCGCTCGCTCGGTCTGCGTGTGTGGATCCGCGTTTGTTCCCCGTTACACAATGCTGGCCTGCGACTGACGCTCGCTGTCTCTGTGGGTATGTGTGTGGCGGAACGTAGACGTTGGCGGATGCACTGGTGCAGTCACCGCCTCCCAAGTTCCTCGACGAGCTGCACGTGCGGCTGCTCACAAACATCGAAGCCACGATCTCCAAGTGCGTGAACGTCCCCGTGTGTTAGCGTGTTAGTGTGTGTCCCCACTTCCTACTGGCGACTCACACGACTCGCATGTGTGCGCGTATGGGAACGACAGGAACCAGGACTGGACCGTCAGCCTCGCGCGCTTCCTCGCGAACGCAAACCCAATGCAGCGCACCGCAGCAATCGACGCGTTCATCGCGACTGGCACTACTGCCGCAACTTCAGCTGCGCAGTCCAAGAACGAGTCGACAAAGACACCACCTGCAACGTCCGCAGAGCTGTACGCAGCGCTGAGTGCGCGCGAGCGCGTCGCGCTGCTCAAGTTTGTCTGCGAGGCACAGTTTGACGACAACGACGCGCTCGTCGAGCGCATTGGCGACCAGGACGGCGACGCGCTGGTACGTCCGTGCATGTGTGAGTGAGTACATGTCATGTGCTTCCAGTCTGACGCACCATCGCGTCTGTTTGTATGGCAATGCGTGTGCGTTCAGCGCGATGAACCAGCTGGCACCGACGCGCTTGGCCGCACGTACTGGGTGATCGAGGACGCGCCGTCCGTGCTCGACGGGACCGTGTGGGTCTGCCGCTGCACCGCTGCCAAGACGGCGCAAGCCGATGGCGACGCGGCGACGGGTGCCGCCTGGGAGACTGTGAGCGACGACCTCGAGTCGCTCGAGTCGCTCATCGAGTCACTCGCGCTGTCGGCCGAGACCGCCGACCTGCAGCTCTGGCAGCGCTTCGAGTCCGGCATCCTCAAGTCGCTCGTGCGGCGCAACAAGAAGCAGCAGGCGAACGCTGCGCGACTCGCGCGTATGCCGCGCATGCTCGGCACGAACGTCGCAGGCCTCGATCTCGGCTCGTACGTCGACGACGACGGCTTTGGCGTGCGACGCTCGACGCGCTCGCGCCGCGCTGTGACGTACCGCGTCGAGTCCGACGATGAGGACGACGACGACGAAGATGGTGGAGGCTCGAACGATGACGAGGACGACGAGCCCGCTGCAGACGACGACAATGACAACGATGACGACGACGAGAGCAGCGGCAATGAGCGGGAAGGAAGTCGTGCGAGCACCCAGCAGCAGCAGCAGCGCGGAAGAGCAAAGCCGAGCGCTCGCACGCGCACAGCAGCAGCAGCAGAGCCGTCACGCCGCAGCTCGCGGCTGCGCACCGACGCGTCACCTCCGCTGTCGCCATTGCGCTCGAGTCGCCGTGCGGTACGTGCAGTCATCCCTGCGTCGATATGCTCGCTCGATCGTCCGTCGAGTCGTTTGCTTGCTGGCGCTGACCTCAAATGTGTCTCGTGTCATGTGTGTGTGTACGTCTGACTGGCTGGATGCGCGACATCCATCGACAGTCGCGGTCGTCGCCAGATCGTCGCGGCGCGTCATCGCCGTCGCCACCTCGTCGTCGCAGCGATCGTCGCGTTGCGTCGGCAACGAGATCGTCGTCGGCCGTCCGTCGTCATCATCGTCGTGGCGAACAGAGCAGCAGCAGCAGCAGTGGGAGTGCTAGCGAGTCTGACGAGCAGGTCGAGAAAGAGGAGGACGAAGCGCAAGCGAGTGCTGCCAACGACAGCGACAACGCATGAGCCGCACATGTCGCGCTGCATTGTTGTCGCTCGCTCATGTGTGTGCACGCGTGAAGCGGCGGCATTCGTGCTCGAATCCTTCGTTCCTTCTTCATTCGCTCGTTCGTTCCTTTCCATCCTCGCATCGGTTGGTGTCGCTGCCGTCGCAACAGCAGCACTCGCGATCGTAATCGCTGCTGCTGCATTGCTTAGCGCTGAATTGAGCTCTTCACAAAGCACGAGCTACGTTCCCTCGTAAATGTCACACTCGCATTAATAAAGACGGACTCAACAACGTTGCACTGTCTACATTTGGCGATCACGCGAAGAACGAGAAGGTGCCACCAACGACAACAGCAACAGCAGCAGTCGAGAACGAGGGCACACCCACCTACCCACTCACACGTGCGTGCGTGTCCCCTTCCTTGTCCTCTCCTCTTCGTCGGTGCGACGCAGTAGGAAGCGCGTGCGTGAACAGCGAGTAGCAGTGCCACTTGTCTGTATCACTTGCCGCCGCGCTCTTCCGCTCTCTCGCGCGCTCTCGACCTTGAGCTCTTGAGCTCTTGCCTTCGATTCATCTCTCTCTCTCTCTGACCTGCTCGGTGCCGCCTTCGCACCTTTGTCCACGGCCCATCATAAAGCTCTCCCAGTCACTGGCGAGCAACCTGTCGATCCACATGCAGCCGACAGTGATCCCGTCCGACGACGGACCGCTCGCGTCGGCGTTCGGCGAGATCGTGCACCGCGGGTGGCTCAACCTCAAGACGCGGTCGATGGTGAACGTCCGGCCGCGCCACATGCGCTACTGCATCCTCGCGCGCGACACGCAGCAGCTCTCGACGTTCAAGTTCCAGCCGTCCACAGGCGACCTCACGTCAGGGAACGTCAAGCCGCTCAAGTCGTACAAAGTGCTCGGTGTCGCGCCGTGGGACGGCCGCCGCTTTGCGTTCCTCGTGAGCGCCGTGCAGCTGAGCGACAACGGCGACCGCGTGCTCGAAGTCGATGCGCCGGTCGCACAGGCGGCAAGCGAGTGGATCCACCACTTGCGCGTGCTCACGAACGGCGCCGACAACTGGCCGCCGCCAGCTGCACCGACGCTCGCGACGCTCGGGAACCGCAGCTTTGGCGACTCGGGCGCGAGCACGATGACGGTCGGCAGCGACGAGAGTCCAGGTCGTCCTGCATTGGGTGCAAAGCGCTCCGACATGTGGGTCAAAGGCGCGTCCGTGCACCGCGGACTCCTGAACGCATCCGGTACGTCAGCGTCATGTGTGTTGCGTGTTGTGTGTGTGTATGCTGGCGAGCGACTGACAGCGCTGCTGTCTTCTCACGTATGTGCTCGTGCGCTCTCTCCAGGCGAGAACAGTTGCTTCCTGAACGTTGTGATCCAGGTGCGCGACTGCTCGTTGGAGCTGCTCATGCTCGTGCTGCTCGTACTACATTGGCGCAAGTGCTGACAGCTGCGTACCTTTGCGACTGCGTCCATGCTGTCTCTGTGTGTCTGTATGCAAACGCTAGAGCTTCTGGCACTTGACGTCGCTGCGCCACTTCCTACTGCACGTCGAGATCAAAGACAACACGCGGACCGTCGAAGCGAACGTACTCCGTGCGCTCAAGGTGCGCTATCGCTGTAGCTTCGATGCATAGCCAAGCGATCGTGTAGTGACACTCACGCACTGTCGTATATGCATGCGCAGTCGATCATGATGGAGTACGACGACACGTCGAGCGGTACGATCCACTCGCGCGCACTGCGCAAAGGCATGAGCGTGCTCTACGCGGCCGACAAGAACTTCCAGGAAGGTGCGATGTACGACGCCGAAGAGACGCTCCTGGCGCTGCTGAACCTCATGCACCAGCAAACCGACGCAACCGAGATCAGCGAGACGCAGAAGACGACTGTGATGGTCAAGTCGCTCGTGCGGCTCGTGAGCCACGAGCCCGAGTCGTTCGAGTCGTCGCCACCGGCGGTCTTTGACGCGAACAGCATCCCGCACCTCGTATTTAGTCACCAGATCTACGACCGGTACCTCTGCAGCGCGTGTCACCACACGCTGCCGTGGGACCTCTATAGCAACCTCATCTTCACGACGTATGCGAGCGACCTGTACAGCGAGAAGTTCGACTCGATGGAGCTCATGCTGCGGCACCTGTCGCTCCAGGCGCCCGACGTTGCGCCATCGTGTGACGTCGACAACTGCGGCGGCAAGCACGTAAAAGAGCGCGTGATCCATCGCTTTCCGATGGTCTTTGCGATGTCGGTGCTCTGGGCCACGACATCGGCGACGAAAGACCAAGTCCATGGCCTGCTCGCGAACGTGCGCGACCGCGTCGACCTCGCCAAGTGCTTTGACGCCGCTGGTCCAGCGATCAAGTTCAAGAACGGCGGCATCCGCACGACGTACCGCTTGCGCGGTCTCGTGTGCTACTACGGTCGCCACTACGTCGCGCTGTTCTACAGCACGGCGCACAAGATGTGGCTCCTCTTTGACGACAGTCGCGTGATCGAAGTCGGGTCCTGGGACAACGTCATCTCCGAGTACGTCGTTAGCTGTGTCTATGTGTATGTGTGGGTCGTACGGCCTGACTGACTGACTGGCTGGCCGTGCTTTCACTGTCATCAGGTGCCTGAAAGGCCGGTTCCAGCCCGTGCTGTTCTTCTTTGAGCTGCCGGACCAGCGCAAGGACTCGTCCGTGAGTCTGTTCAGTCTCTCGGAAGCAGCCGCGCAGGCATCGGAGCAGCGGCGCAAGAGCCACTCGTTCTCGTCGCTCCAGAGCGACCATCCGATGTCGATCCAAGAGATGCCAGACGAGGAGCTCGCAGCAGCAGAAGCTGCGTCGCCACGACAGGAGCGGCTCTTGAGTGTGCAGGAGGAGCCACCTGCGACTCCTGTTGCTGCAAGCGCGACAGAGTATACGAGTGCGTTGGAAGCAGAGCCGGTGCAGCTGAAGACGACACCGCTATCGCCGCCACTGCCACCAGCTGTCGCGCCAGTCGCACTGCGCGTCGAGAGCGACCGTGAGTTTGAGCTCGGCGAGATGAAGCGCCGCGGGTCGATCTCGCGGATAAACATCACGCCCGTGTCGTCGGCGATTGCGATGATGGCACGCACGGCGTCGATGACCGCGCCAGTCGGTGACGGCGAGTACGACGTGGAGTTTGGCGACGACGCTGTCGTGCTCGGCATGTACCTCGAGAAGATTGGCTCGGATCTGTGCGTCACGAGCTTCCCGCGCGGCGTGAGCGGCGAGCTCTTTGGCGCCGAGAAGAGCGGGCAGATCGGGCTCTTTGACCTCGTGCTGCAGGCAAACGGCCATCCGCTGCAGCACTACCAAGTCGACCGCGCATTGAATATGATCAAAGTGCAGTCGCGGCCGCTCGTGATCCGCTTTCGGCGCTCGCAGCGCGTGCAGAGTCTGCTCGACATGGGCTTTAGCCGCGAGATCGCGTGCGAAGCGCTGATCAAGTGCGCTGGCGACGTCCAAGCAGCTGCGAACATGTGCTTTGAGATGCGGCGATAGAAGTGAGCGACGTTGCGATGCGAACAGCTCCAAAATGCAAGCGCAATCAGAAGAGAATCAGAAGTTGAAGCCATTGAGATTCTGTTAGCTGCTGCAGGCAAGCAGTTCGTGACGAGCATACGTGAATGAGCGCAGACGCCATGGACTGGCGCATCTTGCTTGATCATCGAGCGAGCAAGAGAGAGAAACGGTCGGAACGTGAATGAATAGAAGACATTGGAATTGCGAGCATGCGCGTTGTGTGTGTGTGTGTGCTGTGTGGTATGCACGGATGGAATCGGAGCCTTGTGCGCGGCAAATCGTTGGACACACCTGCTGAGACTCGAGTATGCGCATCTCCAGCAGTGCGGATCATTCTGTGCCGGTGCAGTAACTGGCGTTCAGGGTCATAGGGCGACGTGAGGGCAAGAGACGACAAGAGAGTGCATGCAAATGGTTCATATTGAAAAGCTGTGAATGCAGATGTGTTTCTCATGCAGCGGTCGTGACGCGAGAGCGAGCGTCTATGCGTACGCCATGGCACCGAAAGCCGCTGTGGTCATCGCAGCCGCGGCGAGTGTCATGAGCATCGACGGCAGGCTCGCGGAAGCAGACTTGGTCGTCGATGCTGTCGCCGACGCAGCGTCTGCGCAGAACGTGCCCGAGTACCCAGCCTTGCACGTGCATGTGCCGTCTGAGCCGCACGTACCGTGAGCGCTGCACGCCGACTCGGACGTGGGGTCGCACTTGGTGCACTGGTTGCCGGTCGAGCCTGCCTTGCAGGCGCACGAGCCCGTGGTCGCACCGGTTTCGACCGCGCACGTGCCGAGCGTGCCGCACTGTCCAAGACTGCTGCACTGGTTGCTCGTGACCGTGCTGCAGTTGGCCGTGCCGTCGTAGCCCTTGTTGCACTTGCACGTGTACTCTTGCGCGAACGAGGTCTTTGGTGTGCACGTGCCCTGGTTCGAGCAGAGCGACTTGGTGGTCGCATCGTACGCGCACGCCGCCGTCGTGGCGTCCGTGAGGTTCTGGAGGTACCCGTAGTTCGAACTGATGTACTTGGCGTAGTCGACGCACTGGTAGATGCCCTCGACGACCTTGAACTGACCGCCTGCCGTGAAGTTGCGCACGTAGCACTCGACCGTGCCATTGCCCGTCGCGGCACCGACATCAACGGTGTCGCCCGCAGATGACCCGGTCGAGACCGTGAACTTCTTGCTGCAGTTGTCCACTGGCACGAGTGCACATACAGGCTGCACGACGCGGTACGCTTTCGGCCAGGCGCTGAACGTCGGACACGCACCGGCGATCTGGCCACTGCAGACCGTGTCGCCTGGGATGCACATGCTCAGGTTTTCGAGTCCCGCGACGTTCGAGGCGACCGAGATACACGCGTAGTTGCTGCCGTACGTCTTGCAGTCCGTCACGGATGTGCAGATGCCGGGAAAGTTGGCTGCCGATTGCACAGCGTTTGCGACCGAGACGCTGAGCGCGAGCGTGGTGGCAAACGTCGAGGTCTTCATGGTTTGGTGAGTGAGAGAGAGAGGCTGGTAGGTTGCTGAGGAGTTTGGCTGGTTGCTGGCTCGAGCTGGCAAATGCGGAAGTGATGATTGCCTGGGAGCTCGCGTCTGCCGCGCAGTGGCTGACAAGACCAACAAGCAGAGGCAACAACAGCCTTTACGAGCATCCTCGCATCCTTGTACGAGCGCGTGTCGTAGCTTAGCTCGCAAAGAGCGTCAGGATACGAGGAGATCAGTAGGATAAGGATAGAAGCGATGGCGTTTGCACGCTCGCACATTACGGATGAGCGCCAAGTGGCTGTGTCTGATCTGATGAGGATGACATTCAGCGCGATATGATGGCTACACCGCAAATAGACTGACTATATCGTAAAAATACTGCACGAGTGTTATTGGAAGACTGAGTATATTGGTATTGGTAGCAAATCATATTAATACAATATTAGACATCAAAATTGATACAAATATTAGCTCATGAATACAACATACATTCACTTTGCAATCGAAAATGTCAGTATCGTGATTATACAGATGAACAAAGTTCCGATCAAACAACAGACAAATCTGCAGCACGACAGCGTTGCCAGCAAGCATGTCAACGTACGAGAAGACGCTCATCCCGCCACTCAACTTCTCCATGGTCGCCTCTGGCGTCTACCGCTCCGGCTTCCCGAACCGCAAGAACCACGCGTTCCTGCAGCAGCTGGGCTTGAAGTCCGTGCTGTACGTGCTGCACACGCCGTCGCATCATTGCATCCGTGTTGTTGCATCCGTGCTGCGATGCACTCCATGCAGCAACAGCGCTGTATGTATGTGCGTGCAGATTCGCTGACGCATATGTGCGTTTGTGCTTGTGCTTGTGTATTTGTGTCGTCTCGCGTTTAGGTACCTGTGCCACCAAGCGCACCAGCCAGACAACGTCACGTTCTTTGAGGAGAGCGGCATCACGGTCTTTCAGTGCCCGATCGACGGCAACAAGGTCTGTGTCTTGCTCGTCGTGCCACTTTGACTCGCTTCGGCCCTGCAACTGCAGCATGCGTCTTGCGACAGCAATCGCATAGCACCATACAATGCACTCACACTGCTGCTGCTACTACCTCCACATACACCTCGCTCACACGCCGCACAGGAGCCGTTCATTAGCATCAACCCAGAGGCAATGGCCGACGCGCTGCGCCACCTCTTGGGTGCGTTTGCTCCTCTACTCACGCGCTCGCTCCTGCATGTCCTCACGAGCGAACGCTGTGTATGTGCACTGCATGTGGCGCGCAGACGTTCGGAACCACCCGATCCTCGTGCACTGCACCAAGGGCACGGTGCGTGCTGTCACGCTCCGTCCTGCCTAGCTGCTACTGCTACTGCTGTCTTCATTTGCACTGTCATCACTCACTACATACGCTACACTCTGTCACTGATACACAGCACCGCACAGGTTGCGTCATTGGCTGCATGCGCAAGATGCAGAACTGGTCGCTCACGTCGATCATTGACGAGTACTGCCGCTTTGCCGGGCCGCGCATGCGGCTGCTCGACCAGCAGTTCATCGAGTTCTTCTCGCCCATTGCGTACGACGAACGACAGAAGCCACGATGGATCTACTGACGTCGCGAGCGTGAGTGCGACACATACAGAGACAGAGAGAGAGAGACAAGCAATCGCAGTTCATTCCCCACACAAAGCGCCAGTAACACTCTTGTATGTACGCTGTTGCAGACCATTGTAGAGGCAAACTGGTAGATTCAGTTCAGTAGTCAGTCCTGCAGTAGCAGCCTGCGAGCTACCGCCGCTCGACTGCAGCTCCCAGCGCACGTCCGAGCGTCCAGCCAAACAGACTCGCGACATCTTACAACGACTGCTACTGCTGCTGCTGTTGTTGTTGTTGCTAGCACATGCACTGCATACACAGGCGTCTGGCATTACAGCATCCGCTCTACGCGCTCGCCTTGTACGCCGAGCCGTCGGCAAACTTCTCGACCCAGTGCTGGTTCTTGAACGGCGCGCCGGGCCACGACTTCTGGAAGTGGTCCTCGGGCTTGAACGACGACGGATCCTCGATACGCTCGACGATCTTGTGCTTGAACTTGCGGATCAAGCCCTGCACGGGCCACGCAGCCGCGTCGCCAAGTGCGCAGATCGTGTGGCCCTCGATCTGGCGCGAGACCTCTTCGAGCATTGGGATCTCCTCGAGGTCAGCCTCGCCGGTCTCCATGCGCGTGAGGATCGACTCCATCCAGCCCGTGCCTTCGCGGCATGGCGTGCACTGCCCACAGCTCTCGTGCGTGTAAAAGTGCGAGAGCCGGCGGATCGCACCGACCATGTCGACGCTCTTGTCAAAGATCGTGACAGCAGCAGTCCCGAGACCCGAGCCGCCGCGCTGCTTGAGGTCGTCAAAGTCCATCATGATGTCCTGACAGAGCTCTTCGTCGAGCACCGGGACGCTCGAGCCGCCAGGGATGCATGCCTGCAGGTTCTCCCAGCCGCCGCGAACGCCACCGCAGTGGCGCTCGATGAGGTCGCGCAGCGGGATGCTCATCTCCTCTTCGACCGTGCACGGGTTGTTCACGTGACCCGAGATGCAGAACAGCTTCGTACCGGCGTTGTTCTTGCGGCCAAGACCCGCAAACCACGACGAGCCGCGACGCAAAATCGTCGGCGACACGGCGACGGTCTCGACGTTCGTGACCGTCGTCGGGCATCCGTAGAGACCCGTGTTTGCTGGGAATGGCGGTTTAAGACGCGGCTTGCCCTGGCGGCCCTCGAGGCTCTCGAGCAAACCAGTCTCTTCGCCACAGATGTACGCACCGGCACCGCGGTGGAGGTACACGTCAAAGTCGTAGCCGCTGCCGCACGCGTTCTTGCCGAGGAAGCCCGACTGGTACGCTTCGTGGATCGCCTCTTGCAGGATCAGCGCTTCGTTGAAGAACTCGCCGCGGATGTAGATGTACGCAGCACGCGCACGCATCGCAAAGCCAGCAATGAGACACCCTTCGACGAGCTTGTGCGGGTCCTTGCGCATGATCTCGCGGTCCTTGCACGTCCCGGGCTCGGACTCGTCGGCGTTCACGACGAGGAACGACGGCCGGCCGTCGGTCTGCTTTGGCATGAACGACCACTTGAGACCCGATGGGAAGCCAGCGCCGCCGCGGCCGCGCAGCCCCGAGTCCTTGATCTCCTGGATGATCCACTCCGGTCCCATGCACAGGAGGTCCTTTGTGCGGAACCAGTCGCCGCGGCGCGTCGCGCCATCAATGCGCCACGTGTCCTCGCCGTACACGTTCGTGAAGATGCGGTCTTCGTCCTTGAGTCCGCCGTACACGCGCGTCATCGCCGTGCCGTCTGCCGCCTGCATCGTTTCCATCACCAAGACCACGACGTCATGCGCATCAGACAGATCGAATGTGAGTCACTGCGATGTGCGAACATGAGCACGAGACAGAGGAGATAAGTAGCGAGTACGCACCGCATTCGCGACAGCTGCACTCGACCGGAAACCGCGCGCTGATATGCCAACGAGCGAGATGGAGAGAGAGAGAGAGAGAGAGTCGCGCAGACACATCCAATCACATAAGAGTCGTGAGCGTCGCGACATCCTCATGTGCACGCATCCTCATGACCTCGTGGCAGTGTGCGACGAGCTAACGAGAGGTAGAGAGGACGCACCTTGCGCGCGCGCCGCCTGCTTGGCCACCGTCGTGAGCGCTGCCTTCATCACCTCCCCGTTCTTGCAGCAACAGATGCGAGCGACTCGAGTCGAAAGTGCGGAGCGCCACACACGTTGTTGAGCGGCGAGGCGACCCCCAGAATTCCCAAGTTGACTGAGCCTGAGCCGTCCGTTAGGCCATCCTCCCCCTTTCATGTGGCGCACCTGCTGCCACATCGAGCTTGCAGTACGAATCGAGTCAGATGCAATGTATCGATTGATTCGTACAAAATGGACAAACAGCGAGCTACAAGCGTGACAAAATGCAGAGCAACATTTGGAATCGATTTTCACAGGGTATGTATTTTGCACACATCACGATACCACAAATCGTACTTTAGCGCAGACCAACAATGCACACAGCGACCGAATATTCCCTTCGCACACACACACACACACTCACAATCTCAAACGGCAGCGAACGCGATGATGTCGGAGCTCCACGTCGCGAATGACCTGCAACGTCCACGAAGGCGTGCGACGACGCGCACAGACTTCTCGACTGCCTCGCGCAGTCGATCGCAGACACACTCCAGTACGAGATCAGCAGCTGCAGAAGCAGAACCAAAAGCAGATACACTGGACGTACCCTCGACGCCAGTTCGCACCAAGCTGCCGTTCGGTTCGTTCGTTGACCTCTCCTCCCTCTCGCCGATCCCTGAAGCCGAGTCGTTCTCGCTCGAGATGCCCGCGACGCCATCTTTGCCTCGCCGCGCGCAGTCGCACGAGCAGCAACAACACGTATCGCCGATGGAGATCGACTCCACAACGCCATCGCGCACAACGACATTCCGAACCCATCAGCAGCCACACAACCAGCACAATCACACACACCACGACCGCGACGTCAAACGACCACTTGTCTCTGTCTTTGACTGGGATGACACGCTCTGTCCGAGCTCGTGGCTGTACCACCAGGGCTTGCTCGCACAGCACGACATGGCGCCCGAGCCACTCGACCTGCGAGCGGGTCTGCAGCGAACCAACCAAAGCCCGGCAACAGCGCCCGAGGTCGCACGCAAGCGGCTTGCGCGGTTCGAGGACCACGTGATCGCGTTACTGCAGTGCGCATTAGCGATGGGTCCAGTGTATGTCATCACGGCCGCGACGCTGTCGTGGGTCGAGGACTGCGCTGCGCGTTTCCTGCCGCGCGTCCAGCTCTTCCTCGTGCAACACGACGTGCGGGTCGTGTCGGCGCGCGAGTGGTACCAGCAAACGACGCAGTGCAAAGGGAGCGCGAGCGCGTGGAAAGCCGCGACGTTCAACGCGCTGTGCGCACACTTGCAGCTCGAGCAGGTCTCGCGTCGCGCACAGCGCCGCGTGGACTTTGTCTCGATCGGTGACGCCGTCTTTGAGCGTGATGCGTGC
This sequence comes from Globisporangium carolinianum, assembly GCA_023334275.1. Classification (NCBI taxonomy): domain Eukaryota; phylum Oomycota; class Peronosporomycetes; order Pythiales; family Pythiaceae; genus Globisporangium; species Globisporangium carolinianum. The sequence goes on along the minus strand of JAASGP010000005.1, from coordinate 1,913 downwards.
CGGCAGATCGAGCGTCAGGCGCCAGCAGTCGTGCACGCCAAGACGCTCAAGTTTGTCGACCGTCCGAGTCTCCAGGAGCTGCTCGACCAAGTCGCGCTCACGACAACGATCTATCCGCGCATCCGCAGCCACAGCGGCAGTCTCGACTTGCTCATCCACCGCAACGCGCATCGCAAGAAGGGCGACCCGACGCTCAAGCTCGTGGAAGTCGATGTCCCGAAGCCAGCCTATGCTTCTGAGATGTCGATAGCGGAGCGCGTGCGTGCTTTGCCGAGCTATGTGGCGATGCGATCGCGAGGCACAGACGGCATTTCGAGCAGTATCCGCGTGTGACTTGCATATTATGTGGGTCGCTTTGCTCGCTTACAATAGAAAGTGATGCAGATACGTCGAGGTTACATGGGCAAATGTCAAATATCTATTGATTGAACGAGCATGGCAGTTACGCCAATCGGTACAGTACACGTCGAAAGCCAGCGGTAAACGTATTTGACACATGTAGAAGCGCGCAATGCGTTCGCAAGATCCAGTTGGCTTTTTGACACGCTTGCTGAACAAACGAACGAAACAGTTCACGCATACTAAAATAGACACTCCGTGCGACACTGCGAGACACAAATAGACACGGAGCGAGACACAAGCTAAAATAGACACCAAACTTGAAGATGCGACCGGCCACAAATAGTCATGCGATTTGCATACGAGAGAGCGAGTGCGCGCGAGTGCTTACTGCGAATAGACGAATGCGCATCGATTGAAGAAGCTTGCGTGCCCAAGCATCGTGGTCGTTTGCCACATTCGAGTCTACGCTGGAGCGTCACGATAGCAGCAACGTGTGCCAATTTTTGGTCTGGTACATCAGCTGCCGATGTTCAACCTAAAAATCAGCCAACGATATGCTCACAATCAGAATGTGATGTTTCTTTGATCACCATGGCAACCATGCAGTCCTCTGTAAGACGAATATGTGCACATAACGTGTCGCATGTACCTATCCGTGAGTATGTGTGCAATTCGAGTATCTGACGCTAGTGTATATTGAGAGGCGACTGTGTGTACAAGAGGTCCACCGTGATGTCCATTCCGAGAATGATTTTCACGTCAGGATATACGTCACTCATCCTGTTCGGAGTAGCGTCTTGTATGCCTGTGCTGCGTCGTCTCGTGTGTGGAGTCGCAGTCCCGGATTCGCCGCTTCACAGTCAAACGTCGCTGTTGTCGTCGTCCGCGCCGCATCCCGAGGAAAGAGAGAGCGAGCCTAAAATCCACGAGCCGTCCCCCTTCCCAGATCGCGCATACAAACTTCAAGTCAGTGCGTTGGCTCACGCGCACAAAAAGGGGCACATATGCACGCCAGCGAAACGGCTCGGTTCAGTCACCTGGACCGCGTTGGTACGACTGGTGCTCGTGCAGGCGACGCCCGTCACCATGGCACTGCAACACAGGCAGCAGCAGCAGCAGTAACAAGCACACAGCGACTGCGCGAGCGAGCAGTAATGCCGCACAGCACTGCGATGGAGCAGTCCCAGAGCGCAGTCGAGAGCAGCAGCGCGCTGCTCATTCCCATTTCCTCTCCGCTCGTGCGACGTCTCGTGATCCTCGTACTCCTCGGCGTGATGACTCTCTCTTCGTCGGTCGCGCTCGCAGCTGCTGCGTCGCTCGCGCGCTCGCCTGCGTCGACCTTTCTACGCTCGGCTGCGACTGCTGCTGTCGTCCACGCACCGCGCGAGCAGCTCCAGACACCAACCGGCGTTGACAAGATGCAGGCGCTGCTCGACCTGTACTGCCGCGGCTCGCTGCTGCACGACGTGCAGGTGAACCACGTCTTTGCCGACAGCAAGCACTTTGTCGACATGCCCGTGAAGAGCACGAGCAGCGCTGCAGCGATCCCAGCGCAGTACAAAGAGTACATT
>JAASGP010000499.1:0-17684 GCA_023334275.1 Globisporangium carolinianum | reverse complement strand
GAACCACTCGCGGTGCACGCCGCCAGCGTCGACGCCGCTTTCGTCCAGGAACGTGATGCGCATGAACGACCGGATGTTCGCTTGTTGGATGCAGCTCAGGTGGTCCACCGACTCCTCGAGCAGGAACTCGCGGTGCACCGATAGCTTGAGGAACTCGACCTCGGCCGGCACGATCAGCGACGCCGTGCTCACGACAAAGTGCGCGTACTTGGTCGGGAAGTCCGTGGCAGCAAACGCGAGCGTCTCGCGCACGCGGTCGTGCGAGTCGAGAGCGCGGCCGTCAAAGCCCACGCTCGCGTCTGCGTCTGCTGCACGCACGACCACGAGCGCTGCATCCTGCGCAGCGATCGCGAGTGCGCGGTTGCTCTGCACGACGACCGACTCGGCGCTGCGTTCTGCTGGCACTCCTTGCAGTCGATCATCAGTGCTGTCATCGCCACTCCGAGGGTCGCTGCTACGCGTCGCGAATCGCACGACGACGCTCGGGAGCTGCGGGTCCGTCGCGACACGACGCGCAGTGTCGCTGTCCACTACTGCGCGCTGGAACCAGAATGCCTGTCCTTCGACGTCGAGCTTCCGCGTCCACTCCCCGCGGCGTCTGCTCGTGTACGTCGCATTTAGCACAGCGCATACACTCGTGTTCGTCAGCACCGACAGTCTGTAGGATGGCGATGACCGAGTGCAAGTGCGAATGTACGCACCTCGCGCGATTGCGGCGGAGCGACGCGTGCCCGACTGAGAGCTGCGGCGCTGCTGTGAGCGTCGCGCTGACGTTGTCGCCACACAGCGCGCAGTAGCGAAAGCGCGTGAAGTTGGCGAACGCGCACGTCGCGCACTCGTGGTAGCCACTCTCGGCCTCTCTGTATGTGCCGAAGAGGCGTCAGTAGGAGTGAAGATGGAGACGCAGAGGTGCACGCGCGTCAGCAAGCCCATAAAGAGCGAGAGCGTGAGAGTGCGTATGGGAAGCGAACAAAGCGAGCTCTGTCGCACCTGGTCGCAGCGTCCACACGGTGTTCCGAAGGTGGCGGTCTGCGAGCGCGACGTTACAAAGCGGCAGAGAGAGGTAGAGCATGTGCACGTGACGTGCCGTGTGTGTGAGTGCACGCGTCGAGCAGCAGCCTGCGGTGTCCGACAGCGTCGCGAAAGACCACGACGCGAGCAAATGCTCGTAGCACGTACTCGTCAATGAGCGCCTCGCGCAGCGCACGGTTGAGCGCCGAGTCATTGCCCTCGAGGCGACGAAGCCGTCGCTTCATGAGCCACACGCATGTGAGCGACGCGATGTAGAAGAGCAGGTTCGCGAGGATGATGAGCACGATGTACACGTCCATGGTCGCTGTCAGTGCTGTCGAGCGTGCGAGTGCGAATATGCGCTGTCGATCGCTTCGACGTTGAGCCGCCGCTTCGTCAATCTAGCAAATCGAGCGCGAGTGCCGCCGTGTTCTATGTGTTCCCGCAGCAGCAGCAGCGCAAGTCAAGTCGCTGCTGCTGCTGCGAGCAACATCATTTCGAGCAACAGCGTTGTGTGTCGCGTTCGACTTTGCACTTCTTTCGGTGTCGATCACGGTGTGGTGCACATACAATCGCTGCTTTCCTGCGAAACCATACAAAGACAGTCATGTGCGTGGGCATCTATCGACCCGCGAGGGTATACGCAAGCACGCTTGGCGAGAATCCATGCGCGCGATCAAGTTACTCGCACGCTACGCGCCGCTAAGGACTATTGGTGCATCGACTGCTGCTGCTGCACGGCCAAGACACTGGTAAAAACCAGCGTCGTGGTGAGTACAGCTAATACTGCGACATCCGCTGCTGCGCTTGTCCGTGCTGGATCAGAACGATATGTACCAAAGGTACCAAATGTGTTGCTCCAATGCCATCTCGTCAAGCACGTTGGACATGGACGGAGGCTGCGACGCACACAAGAGCATCGCGCAACGAAGTGTGCGATGGATGGGATCGACTGTTGATGCGTCCGACTAACGCAATGTAAGTAGGACAAGGAACGTCAGATTAGAGCGAGCATACATTCATACTCGGAGCTGTTCGCGCTCGATGTGCTTGAACGGGTCAAAATTAAGGATAGCTTACAATGTCGATTTAGACAAATGAATAGGTCTAACTCGTCGACAGCTACGAACACTATTCGGCATCACTCAAATAACAGAAACAGCACTTTACTGTCAAAAAGATCTATCCGATAAAATAAGTCCAGCGATATATTACCTAGCATGCAATTTGACTATCAGTATTGATTGATATCTTAATAATCCACGTTGTCACCCAAATGAGTTAGCTTTAAGGTCATATATCTAAAAGATACAAAATCATTTGTAATGAATGATTTAAGGACACAATAGATAATTATCCACTCTAACGAAGAAATTATTGAACCAGACACGCACACATGATGTCAAACAAATACTTGTCATGCACCAACATGACAATACTGCTTGTCGTGAAGCTGTCGATAGCTGTCACGACTGGTCACTGATGAGGAAGATATATCTATAACTAAACTTCCTCAATTTAGCGAAGGACTAATGAAATAAGCCGTTTTGCGACATGCATACATAATGAAACTCATATCGATGCATTGCAAATACTATAACATGTTTAGGCGAATTTGTCATGTCGATCGTGTCTCGCTGTGAGTCAACTAAGTGAGAGCTTGCGATGGCTGTACGGTGCTTCCACCGATAGAGGATGTAAGCGCCACGACTTCCAGTCTTGCTCCCCAAAGGTGCCTCTAGCGCGCGTCGGCACGCCACCTCACTCGTTCTCGATCCATTCGATTACAAATGCCGATCGTCTTCGAGACTAGCTGGTGCGCCATGATGACTTTGGTGCTGTTGATGTGCTGCTGACACGTCGCGTGGCTGCTTACCATCCCGGCCAAAGTTCGGTGTGAGTCTTGTGTACCGTGACGGTATACTATCCCATTAACCCTGTTAGTCCAATTTTATCTAGCGAACTCAATATGCTCTAGTAAAATTGAGTACACCCGACCTGACGAACATCATCACCAATACTTCATGGCCTCTACCACACTCGCATTCATACATACAAATAATAATGCAAGCGATCAAGATATTTTTTGTTTCTCTAGTGCCTTCGACAGTTTGGTGAGAGACTGAGAATGATTTGACATTTGCTTGACTCAGGTTTACTCAGATTTTAATGCGCTGATTCGATCATTGTTTTGGGTGCGAAACGTCGCGCTCGCTTTGATGCGCGATCCCAGAACGCAGCAGCAAGAAGAGCTCATTCGACATCAACACACTTGCTCGCTCTTTGCATACGAGCGAGGCACCGCGACGCACTGCAACGGTACCATGACGAAAGAGAGCAGCAATGCACGTCGAAGCAGCTGCACGCCGCGTCTTGGCGACGGGAGCGGCTTCAGCGGCGCAGTGTCAACGAGCAAGACCTGCAACATCGATGGCGACAGCGCTGCAGCGACGCACTCGGAGAATCAAGCTGACAGCCGTGCACTCGACGCGCTGTCTGTGCAGGACGCGTACGTTTCACACAGCGAGCGCAGCCATCGGGCGATCGCAAATGATCGGCGCGCGTCTGCAGCTGCTCGATTCCATGAGCACACGAGCAGCTCGGCTTCACTGCCACTCGAGCGCGACAACGTAACGACAGCAGCGACGTCGACGACGTACGCACCGCCACCGACACCTCTCGAGGCGCTGCTCGACCTCGAGCTGTTTGACGCGCCGTCAGCGCTCGAGGACAACCAATTTGTGCTACAGGAGCAGCATTGTGACATCGACAACGTCGACGACGGCGATGACGACTTTGGCGAGCTGTCACTCGAGCTGCTGGTGCGTCTCGGATTTGGGCACGCATCTGCGTCTGTATGTGTGTGCATGCATGTCCAAACGTTTACAATCGACCAAGAGCGGTACGATGCGAACTGCTGCTGCTTGCTTTGGTGACGGCGCGTGTATGCGATCGCGTTCCTACAGGCGCTGCAGAGTCCGCATGGCAAGCACCAGCAGTGGGGCGACGACACGACGTCCCAGGTTTCTGCGACCGGCTGTGCGGCACCTGAGCTGGCGCTCCCGCACGTTGCAGCCATGGCGCTCTGCTCGAGCCAGCAGACCGAGCGCGTGCTGGACCTCACGTCGCCGAGCCACGACGGCGCGCCACCATTCCAGCCGTCACCGCGTCACGCGACTGCGGGTGACGACTACGACCTCGCATCGCCCGTAGCACTGCCCGAGACTCCGACAGCAGCGAGCGACGCGTCAGCAGCAGCGCGATGGGACTCGGACCTGCGCTACGCCTTTGACAGCCTCGAGCTTCGTGATGCCACTCCTGCTACTACTGCTACTGATAGCGTTGACAACGACTGCGTGGCGCCATTGCCAGCGCCGCCACCACCACCGCGAACGCCTGCGCCAGCGCGCAGTGTCGCGAAGCGCGAGCTCCGCCGGCCGTTTGCGCGGACAACAGCGCGAGACAGCGCGTCATCGTCAACGTCGTCAATGCGGACGCCGAGGACGCCTGCGCGGCCGCATCCGCACGCACATACTGCGTTGCAGCAGGCGTCTGCGCCGTCACTGCAGCATCCGCTGCCGTCCGCACCAGCGTCGGTGCCGAAGCGCAAGGTCAAACACGGCGGCATCTACGCGCTGCTGCTCAAGAACCGCGCGCCAGGCGACCACGAACCGATCCTCGTGGACGACGAGAAGCGCAGTCCCGAAGTACCCGAAGGTGTGTCTGTCTGTCTGTGTATGCTACACGCAGGGGTCTAGTCGTCGCTTACGCGACAGCGACTGATCTGTGGCGCCTTTTGTCTGCCTGTCTGTCAATCTGCAGACTCGCCAGGTCGACTGGCACGCTCGACTGGCAAGGTGCGTTGAGCACGTGCGAATGGCTGGCTGTTGCTTTGGGTCTGCATCCATTGCGTTGCGCTCACACGCGCTGTACAACTCGGTGCGCATGTGCAGCCGCAGCGGTCGCCAGTGCTGTCGACTGCAGCATTCAACAGCAACAACAATAGCAACCACAGTGGCAGCAGCGCGCACCACGGCAGCATCTACCGCATGCTGCGCCAGAGCCGCTCCGGCACGCAGTGTTAGTGAGCATTTGCTCACACACACAAGTTCGTGCATGCACTCAAACGACTCGATAGACCAACATACCGACAGACTGCTCCTAGTAGGCGAGCCAGTCAACAGTCGAGCGCTGGCTGGCAGAGACGATGCACGACGGCAGAGTTGACGCACTTTAGTCGCTTGTAGCGCATGCCGCCCTACGCAGGCCGGCGCTTCATGCCAACTGCTCGCTTCCAGAGCGTCAGTTGGACGTCGTATCGATGATCTGTGGCGTCACGCATGAAGCTGCGCGTGCAGCGCAGCTCCCCAAAATTTGATGTTTGCTTCTCACCCTCTTTCGTTGCCGTATCGATCTGTATGCATCATGCAATATATACACTCGGTACACTCATACAGGATACAGGATAGCTGTAGGAACCTCTCTATTCTACAAACACTGCTGCACGAAGAAGGCACCGCAATGTCCTCACTTTGCAGCACCAGATCAGCAGCAACACGAGCAGCAGCAAAACACGCAGCTCGTGACGACGCGCGTCTGCAGCAACAGCGCTGCTGCTGCTTACACATCGTACGTGCGCGTCCTCCCCTCTAGCCGTCCACGCACATTATCGAGCAGCTGATCCAGTCCCCAAGCCATCGGTGCTACTGTCGCTGCTGTCATCTCGGACGGACTTGGCAGAGACGACACCGTGCGCGAATAACGACGGTACAAGCCACATCGCCAGAGCGCATAAGTGGCAGAGTGAGTGCGTGGACGCGTGATCACCATCGACGCGCTGCCTCTTCGCGCTCTCCCGCCAAGCACGCACGCGCTATTGCATCCTTCCATCGCGCGTCACGTCACTACTGCCTTCCACGCGCGACTGCTCCTGTCCAAATGACCAGCAACAGCAGCAGAAGTAGCAGCAAACGCGTGCCGCCACTGCCGCCATCGCGAGCCGCTACCACAGCGACAACTAGCACATCAAACAGCAGCAGCGCGCCCACGCAGCAGCTCGACTCGCTGCGACAGTACATCACAGCACGCGATACGCTCAAGCGGTCGACGTCGTTTGGCACAACCAACACATCGGAGCGCAGCAGCACCGATCCTACAGTAGACAGCACGTCGCAATCAACCGCCAACAGCCCACGTCGTGCTAGTACTACAGCAGCGACTGCAATGAGTAGCGACAGTATGGCCAGCACTGCTACAACAGCCAGCAGCCTGACCAGCACCAGCAGTCCAAAACCGGACGAGTACCTCCTCAAGGTCGTGCTCATTGGCGACTCGGGCGTCGGCAAGTCGAACCTCGTGCTGCGGTTCACGAAGAACAAGTACGCGCCTTCCAATCCTCAGACCGTCGGCTTTGAGTTTGCGACCAAGATGCTCCGAGTTGGCGACCGGCGCATCAAGGCGCAGATCTGGGACACGGCTGGCCACGAGCGCTTCCAGTCGCTCACAGCCGCGTACTACCGCAACGCCGTTGGTGCGATGCTCGTGTACGACATTACCGATCGCCGGTCGTTTGAGAGCATTGCTGGCTGGTTGACGCAGATCCACGCCCATGCGCACGCGAGTCTTGCGCTCGTGCTCGTTGGGAACAAGTGCGACCTCGCGCACTTGCCGCAGACGCGCCAAGTCTCGACGCTCGAAGCTGCGCGGTTCGCTGCGCTGCACAGCATGGACTTTGTCGAAGCGTCGGCGCTCGATGCAACGAACGTTGTCGATGCGTTCAAGAAGCTCATTGTGCCAGTTGGGCGGCTGTTGGCACCGACGCACGCACACGCACCGAGCATTGCGAAGCTCCCGCCGGGGTGGCGCCGCGTCCTCTCGCGCACGAGGTATGGGCTTGCTGAGTGATGGGGTTGTATTGTGGTATCTACACGTGGCATGGAGCGATAGCACAGTGTACGGGGTACATCGTTGTGTGTGCGGGTTGTACAATGGTGGTTACGGATTATATACTGTCACTCACTGAAACAACCTGGCAACAAACAGACCGGGCGAGTACTCGTACGAGAACCAGTACACGAAAGAGCGCATTGCGTTCGCGCCGAAGGAGCCGGCAAAGCCGTCGCAGCAGAGCTTCCGACCGCTCGTTGCAAGCGCCGCGAGCAGCAGCTCTGCATCGACGAGTCGTGTAGGTCGCAATGGCGTTGGCAGCTCTAGCGGCCTCGCAGGTGTGGGCAGCAGCAGCAGTGCCGCTGTCGCAGTCACAGTCACGCGCGAGAGCCTGCAGCGGCAGCACCAGAAGGCGTTCCTCGCGCAGAACCACTCGCCGCCGTGCGGTGTGTGCACGCCAGCACTGCCGTGCACGATCCTGTAGACCGATCGACTTGCTGACGAACCGACCACGTGAGCAGGTCTTAAGATTATTACACAAATGGCCATATGTCTGCATGCAACTACGATCAGACATGCTCGTGGTCTGCTGCGATGGCACTGACCCACGTTCGTCCATGCCATCGACGCACTCGCATATACGCACAGCGACTCGGACCGTCCAACACCAGATCGACATGCCGCGTCTCCGATTCACTGTCCTCGCGTGTATGTGTCCTGCCTCACTGCCCCTCTGTCTGTCGGTCTATCAAGCGCGATGTCTCGCGCACCCACTCCTCTCGCGCTGCTGTAGCAATCAACACAGCTCTACTTGGCGCGCTTGCCAACGACAGCGAGCGCAACGACTGCAGCTGCTGCGACGACGAGCGTTGCTGCAACCACCGGCGCTTGCTTCTGCAGCAGCTGCCGCAACAGTCGCGATGCTGCTACTGTCTTTGGCTGCTGCTGCTTGCGGCCAACGGTCTCACGCACGAGCTGCGCAACGGCGGCGCTCGTGTTCTTCGCCATCACAACGCGCGTCGGCAGCGCTTCCAATGCTTTGAGGAGCGCGTGCTGCTCGACACTGTCCTCTGGAACCCCAAGCGCAGTCGACACGACCGGCAAAAACTTGCCATAGTGCGCAGTCCCGACAACAACGACAGCTGCATTTGTAACATCTGCAAGGTGTTCGGTCCCAAAGCGCTCGGCCGCACCAACGCCAATCGCCGTGTGCGGGTCAAAGAGGTACTTGTAGACCTTGTGGTAGCGCTCGATCACGGCGTTCACGTCCGGTTGGAGCACCGAGTACGACGCCATCTCTTGCTGGGCCTTTGCGAGCAGCTCGGGCGACACCAAGAGTCTCCCAGTTGTCTCAAACTCGGTCATCCACTGGCTCAGGACGTCCGGATCGTCGCCACTGAGCGCAAAGAGGTAGCGCTCAAAGTTGCTCGAGACGCAAATGTCCATCGACGGCGACGTCGTGTGTGCGATCGCGTGGCGCTCGTACGTGCCAGTCGAGAAGAACCGGTGGAGAATGTCGTTCTCATTTGTTGCAACAATGAGCTTCCCGAGTGGCACACCCAGCTTCTTGGCATAAAAACCAGCGAGGATGTCGCCAAAGTTGCCAGTCGGGACAGCGAACGCGACGTGCTCGATGCCGAGCTCCTTGGCGCGAAAGTACGCGTACACGTAGTACACGATCTGCGCGAGGATGCGTGCCCAGTTGATCGAGTTCACAGCGCCGAGGTTGTGCTGCAAATGAGGTAGTAAATGCGTGTGTTAGTCGGATACAACCGCATTTGTTGCAAATGGATAGAACCCATAGAACCCATTTGCGACGCCGAACGAACCACCAGATCACTCACCTCTGCTTTGAACGCCGCATCAGCAAACAGGTCCTTGACGATCGCTTGGCAGTCGTCAAACGTACCCTGTGAACGCGTAGCACAGCACACGACAGCATCCGTTAGTAGTCTCTACGAGCGTCCGTGCAATCCTACAGTCAAACGCACCTCGACTGCGACGTTGTGGATGTTGGCGTCCAGCACAGTCGTCATCTGGCGCTCCTGGATCGCGCTCACGCGGCCATGCGGAAACGTAATGAACACTTCGATGTTCGCTTTGCCGCGCAAGCCGTAGATCGCCGAGCTGCCCGTGTCGCCCGACGTCGCGCCAACGACTGTGATCGTGTGAGGCCGCGCGTCTGCGTCCACAGCCTTGGCGGCCGCGTTCTTGCGCTGTAGGAAGAACTCAAAGAGGTTCCCGAGGAACTGCAGCGCGACGTCTTTGAACGCAAACGTCGGGCCGTGAAACAGCTCGAGCACGAGCAGCTGGTCCGTCAGTTTCACGACCGGTGTCGTCTCGGCATGCCGGAACGTCTCGGCGTTGTAGCTCTTGTGCACGAGCGCCGCGAGCTCCGGCGTCGAGATCTCGCGCTCAGCGATGAACAGCCGCATGACACGCACGGCGAGGTCCTGGTACGACAGCGTCGCCCAGTCGCGCAGTGCGTGCGCCGGCAGCTGCGGGAACTCGCCATGCTCGGGCACGAGCAGCCCGCGGTCGGACGCGAGACCCGTGAGCACAGCGTCTTCGAACGAGAGGCCGCGCATGCCGCCGCGCGTGCTGCGGTAGTGGACCATGGCTGTGCAATTCGGTAGAGAAGGATGAGGATGCGAACGAGCGTGCGGCTGGAGATGCAAGATGCAGGATGCAAGCGGAGACTGTGCGGCGGCGCTGGCTGTCGCGAGTGCTGGAGTGTGAGGCGCTGAACCAGCAGCCACGTTTGTCTGTCGTTTGACTCGCTTTGCTCGTCACGCACAAGCGCAAGGCACGCAAAAAATGGTGTCTATACTCATCATACTTTGGCCCATACACACTGCAGTTTGCAGTTTTAGCGCTCGTCCACGCCAGAAGAACGTTCGAAGCGACTGCAATACTGGCCTCTCAAAACAGAATGATGGCGCAAACGTGCGACAAAGTGGAACGGATCATGACGTTTCAAAGGCTCGTGACATGCTGTTGGAAAAGAGATCAATGAAATGGCTACATTTGTGTCGATCTTGATCACACGCGTTCCACTGCCTGCCACTACGTGTCATTGTCGTTCACGCGGTGCAGTGTGCTCCGACGCGCACACACGCACCAGAATGGCGGATTTGGCCACAAACGAGAGACGCCTTGAGGGGTGCAAATCGACCTGTAGAAGCGCCTGGAGCTACGATTGTGTCGGTTCGCTGCGTCGGGATTGCACCTGGTCACACTCCAGAGTAGCACCAACGCTTACATCCTCGAAATGCACTCCGATTAGTTTGCGAACCGACAATCGAGAATCGTCGCGCGTAGTGTGTTCACGAACGACGAGCTCGTATCGGGCATCGACTGGCTCGTACGCGGCGTCGCGAGCCGCATCGCTTCTGCCTGAATGTCGATGCGTATGAGGTAAGTCAAGCATCGTTCGTGCTTCATTCACCAGCCAGCTCACTTCACCTACAGAGTCACTGCGCGTCTACTTTCTCGCATTCAATGCCGACGTCGAGCTCACGCACAGCATCAACATCTCGATTCGCATGTCAAACATATGCATCCCAGCGGACTTGCATCGCTGGATGTCTGGCACACGTCCAAGTTGGCCACTCCATGTGCTCTGTAGCATCCAGAGTCTCATTTGTTCGCATCGAGGCACTTGACCCAGGAAGGGACTCAATCATGGCATTCACTCAAGCACCATTGCACCGCGAACGATAGGATGATGCACGCAACAAGCTGGAAACGCAATACTCGGTGCGTCATCCATCTGAGATTGACGACTTAGCTTGGTGGGTAACATCGCCCAAAGCGCACCATCTGGCACGATCGACTCGACGGTTGGCAATCTCACCTGGCTGGCACTCTCTCACGTCAAAACGCACAGCTCGACGTGCTCTTGCATGTGCTTTGCGTTGCGCTGCTGTCGATGTTGTCGCTGCAGTGCGAGCGTGCAAACCTGTTGGTTCGTTTGCTGTTGGGACACAATCCTCTGTCGATACATATGCACGTATGGAGACTTTGGACACTGATTTTGGTGCATCAAAGTATCTCATCCATTCGTCGTTTGCGATTGCGATACAGCTATTCGACCTGTACGAACATCGTGTGTTTGCAAGCCACTCACTCTCGCAGCAGCCATATCGCTACAAAAACCAAGTGTATCGTGATGGTCGCATAGCACGACCACTCAAACCACTTTGCGCGTCAATCTTGTGAATCGCACTTGCGGCACGAGAGCCGCACATTTGCTCGCCATTCTCCAACGTCCACGACCAACAGTAGAAGCAGCAGCCGCGCACAAGCAGCAGCAATAGATAGAGCAATGGCCGACGCGACCAGCAGCAGCACCGACGCGCGCGCGCCACCCGCGCAGGACCCCGAGGCGACGCAGCTTGCAGCCGGCGAGGAGGAGGAAGAAGAGCAGACGCTCACGCTCTTCATTGCGTCGCCTGTGGACAACGCGCCGCCCGTGCGTCTTGAGCACGTGAGCATGAATGACACAGTGCTCGCGCTGCGTCAGCTCATTGCCGAGTACCCGGCGCTCGCAGGCTACACGAGCTACCACCTCGAAGTGCACTCGGCCGAGAGCGGCAAGTGGTGCGTGCATTCTGCTGCGTCTGGTAGAGAGCCATCGACATCCACACACACGTGCGCTGTCTCTGCCTGCCTGATTGACCCATTGCACATGGACTCACGGATGTGCATACACAATGCTTTGCGTAACAGGGTCGTGTTGAACGACTTTGTCGAGCTCGGCGAGTACGACGACGTTGTCGACAGCGTGACGCTCAAGATGGTGCTCGAGAAGTACGACGCGCGCAAAGTGCGTGCGCACGTGCGTCGGTTCCGCGACATACTGAGCAACCCGCCGATCCCGCCGCTCGCAGACGACGAAGCAGCCGACGACAGCGCTGCGGCTTCAGCATCAGCGACGACGGCAGCGCCGGCAAGCGCGGCGAAAGCGAGCAAGAGCAAGAGCAAGAAGAAGAACAAGCAGGCAGACGTTGCATCGCCAGCGACTGACGTGGCGGCTGCTACGACTACTACGAACGGCAAGAGCAGCAGCGATGCAGCAGCTGAGAAGCAGGCGAGCGAGATCTCGGAGCAGCAGCTCGAGCAGCTCCGTGCGATCCACGCCAAGCTCGAAGGCATTAAAGTCCCAGTCGTGCCGACGCTCGACGCGTTCTACACGCTGCCAGGCAGTAGCGCAGCTGCTGGTCCAACGACGACGACCAACGACGCCAAGCCGCAACAACCGACCAAGTCGAGCAAAGGCAAGAAGAGCAACAAGCAGCAACAGCAGCAGCAGACGCAGACGCAGTCGCAACAACAGGCGAGTCGCGACAGCTCGGCGCTCGAAGACGCGACGCTCCCGACGTGCGTCCAGAGCATCGTGTTCTCGGGTTACAACCCGCCGCCGGGGCCGCGCAAGCTCGCCGGCGACCTGCTGTACCTCGACGTCGTCGTTGCCGACGGCACGGCGCTGTTCGTCACGGCGCACGTCAACGGTTTTTACGTGAACCGCTCGACGGCTACAGTGTTCAACCCGGAGCCGCGCACGAGCGCTGCCGGGTCGCCGACGCACCTGCTCGTCGACGTGCTCGCGGCTGCGTCGCCAGCGTTCAAGACGTCGTACAACGCGCTGCTCGCAAAGGCCGCAGCGCTTGCGAAGCAAGGACCGGCGTCGATCGAGTGGATCGTTGCAGCTGGCAACGCGGTCGGCGGCAAGCGGCCGTGGAACACGCCAGTCGCAGCGTCGGCCGCAACAGCGACGCACACGTACGACTTGAACCGCGCCGAAGACGCACTGACTGCGTCGTTTGGCATGGACGACCGCGGCGTCTTGCGCGACTGGAACGAGGAGTACCAGTGCTGCCGCGAACTGCCGCGCGCGACGCTCAAAGACGCGGTCGTGCGCGCGCGCGTGCTGTACAAGATCGTGACCGAGTTTGTCGACGCGGCGACGCAAGGCGCCGTTGCGATCGTCGAGGGCCACATCCCGCCGATCAACCCGATGGACGCAGCCAGTGCGCACGTCTACGTGTTCAACAGCATCTTCTTCTCGCTGTCCGTCGACGGCCAGGGCGCCGCAGCCGATGGCGCGACCGACGAAGCTGCGTACTCGAGTGCGAACCGCGACCTCCAGGGCGTCAAGGCGTTCAACGACGCCGACGTCCCCGGTCTTCACACGCTCGCAACGGCCGTTGTCGACTACCTCGGCGTGCGCGTGATCGCGCAGAGCGTGATCCCCGGCATCCTCCAGGGCGAAGCGGCGTCGAAGCTCGTGTACGGGTCCGTCGATGGCGGCAAGACGATCGCGTCGAACGCGACGATGCACGCGCGCATGGTCGAGGCAGGCGAGAAGCTCCACATTGCTGAGCGCAGCATCCAGCCGCTCGGTCCGGACGCTGAAGCCGACGCTGATGTCTCGGAGACCAGTACCATTAGCAGCAGTGCAGCAGCGACAGCCGCTGTGAACGCTGGTGGCGAGGCTGGGACTGCGGTCGTCCAGCTCTGCGGACCGGTCGAGGCCAAGGGCATCCTTGGCTCGGACGGCCGCATGTACGTGCTCGACCTCGTGCGCATCACGCCCAAGGACGCGACGTACTACGCGCCGCAGACGACGCTCGAGGAGGAGTCGTCCGAGTCAACGGACGGGTCAACCGAGTCGACGGAGCGCAACGCAGGGCTGCACTTCAAGCGCGAGGACGATGGCTACGTCGCGCTCCTGCGGCCCGAGCTCGTGCAGCTCTACTCGCTCTGGAAGCAGAACCAGACGCGCAAGGAACGCCGCAACGCACGCGCAGCTGCCAAGCAGACTGAGACCGACGCCGCCAAGGCAGAGGCTGCCAAGGCTGCCAAGCCTGAGAGCGACGCCGAGACGACTGACGACGACGATGATGCCGAGGATGTTGATGGTGACGACGTGCCGCCTGTGCGGCTGAACCCGAACGTGTTTATGAAGTACGAGGCGTCGACTGACGCAGCTGAAGCCGCTGCCGACGTCGCAGCTGCGACCGATGCTGCTCGTTACCTCCAGCGCGTTGTGATCCCCGCGTTCGTGCAGGACCTGCGGCGCGGCGCGATCTCACCGGCCGACGGCGTTGCGCTCACGGACCTCATGCACTCGTGCGGCATCAACATGCGGTACCTCGGCCGCCTCGCCGCGCTCGCACAGCAGCTCGAGGCAGTCGGTGGCATCTCAAAGTACGTGCTGGAGCTGCTCGAAGTCGAGATGATTGCACGCGCTGCCAAGCACGTGCTCGCTGACGTGCTGAACGCCGACGACGCGACGCGTGCCGCCCCCGGTGACGCGCTCGTACAACTGCTTAACAGTCTGCTCGGCGCTGCGGCCAACGGCAAGGGTGTCGATGCTGGTGCCACGAGCTCTACAAAGAAGAGCAGCAAGAAGACTGTGGCACCGGCAGCTACGGCCGCGCTCGATGCGACAGCTGTGTGGACCAAGGTCGAGCGCGAGATCGCAAGCCGATTCGACTACACGCTCACGCTCTGGCGCTGTAAGGACGCCGACGCGTCAGCAGCCGACCGCGAGCACGTGCCACTCGGTCGCGTGCACAAACCTGCGCTGCTGCGTCGGCTATGCCAGCGCAACGGTCTGTGCGTCGCGAGTCGCGCGTACGACTTTGATAGCGCAGCGCCATTCACGCTCGCCGACATCACGGACGTCGTGCCGGTCGTGAAGCACAGTCTGCCGGCGCATCCGCTTGCAGCAGCGACGCAGCTGCTCGAGCGCGGCCGCTTGCACCTCAATCGCGGCGCACTCGCAACGTCGTACGAGCTGCTCCAGGAAGCGTCGGCGTTGCTGTTCCAGGTCTGCGGCGCCGCGCACGAAGACGCCGCGCTCTGCAGCACGTCGCTCGCAACCGTGTTGTACCACGCGGGCGACGTCGCTGGGGCGATCGCGCAGCAGCAGCGCGCGCTCGCGCTGTACACGCAACTCGCGGGTCTCGACCACCACGACACGGCGTTTGCGCATGCAAACCTCGCGCTGTTCCTCCACGCGAACGGCGCGACCGACGTTGCCGTCGCGCACGTCCGTCGCGCGGTCTACTTGCTCGAACTCGCGAGCGGACCGCACTACCCGGAGCTCAGTGCGCTGTACGGCAAGATGGGTCGCATGTGCCAGGACGTTGGCCACATTGCGCTCGCATTGCTGTGCCACCGCGAAGCGCTCAAGCGCGGCGAGCTCGACCGCGTGCAGGCCGCGAACACGCTCCACCAGATGGCGCTTGCGTGTGCGCTCGCCGGCGGCTTTCGCGAAGCGCTCGCGTACGAGCAAAAGGTGTACGCGCTGCTGCGCGACGCGTTTGGCGAACAGGATGCGCGTGTCACCGAGGCGCATGCGTTCGTTGCGCAGTTCACTGCACGTGCTGTTGAAGGCGCCAAGGGCCGCGTTGAGCTCGATGCAGCAGCACAAGCCGACGCGGTTGCGCACGAATTGCTTGCGGAGCTCACGATCAAGCGCGACGACGACCGTGTGGCAGGTAGTGCTGCAGCAGCTGGTAGTGGGGCGACAGTGACGACGACCAGCAGCAGCGTCAAGAAGACGAGCAAGAGCAAGAAGAGCAAGAGCAAGAGCAAGCACTAGACGCGCTGTTGGACGACGCAGTCAGTCAGTCGGTCGGCCTCTCGACACCAGAGCGGATAGTTCTGGGTAGACGCATTGGACGACAAAGAGCGAGGCCTGTAGAGCAGACCAGCAGGCAGTCGCAACGAGCCACATCGCTTTGCTACGACGACGTCGTTCGACTGGGATGCTGTACTGTGTGCTGCTGTGTGTGATGGATCAACGATGCTTCATCACTTGCTACTGCTGACCGCTGTCTGCCGGCACTACGACTGTGTCTGCCGTCGTCGCTGCTTCTACATCTACTACATCAAGTGTAGCTGTAGTCGTCACTGCGTGCTTGGTCTTCCACTCGCGCATCGTCTTGCGCAATCGCTGCACGAGCGTGTCGACGTCCGATCGCGTCATGCCGATCGCACACGCGAGCGTGAGGTACGGCACGGGGAAGCCATTGGCGTGCGCACCGTACGACTCGAACGCGTAGCCACCAACGGTTTTGCGCTCATAGCACGACACGACCCTATCGTGTGTGCATGTGTGCTTGTTAGTACGAGTGTCAGTATGGAAGTTAGTCTGCATGGCTGAGAGTGTAGTGACGCACCGCGTGCCAGACACACCGCGCGCAAAGAGCATCGCGCCAAAGAACGTCAGCTGCCGCGCGTTCGTCGGCGCATTAGCTGTCGGTGAGACGAAGCTCCGGAGCGTCATCGCAAACGAGATCTGCGTGCACACAGTGTGAGTCTATGATAGCAGCTCTTCGTACAGAGCGACTCGACGCACGTACGTCGTTATGCGGCACGGAGAGCACGCGCTCGCCAAAGGCGCTCGCAACTGTGCGGAGCTGCTCGCCAAGGTACGTCGCAAGCGCCTTGCGCTCGCGCAGCAACGCACGGAACGTTGTGCGACCCTACCGTTCACAGTCGTTAGCAGAGTTCGTGTACTCCGCTCCACTACCCTAATGTAGGGTCTACATCACACCACCACCACCACCTACCATCTGGAGCATCGTGATGAAAAAGTCGAGCGCTGGTGCAATGCTCGCACGACCGGGGTACAGCGTTGCGACGCGCGATACGAGGTCGCTTGTGCTACCTGCACAGACGATCGCGCCGCCGACCGGTACGAGGAAGTTCTTGTCGAGCGACTGGACAACTGCATCGACGCGGCCAGTGCGCAGTGCGTCACTTACGAGGTGCGAGCACTTGGTCGACTGCACGCCGTACGCGTTGTTGATCACGTGCGCAACGTCGTGTTGCATACAGAGCGTTGCGATTGCATCGACTCGGTCGAATGCGCGCGGCGCAAAGCAGCTCGTTGTGCTCAGCACAGCGAGAATCGCATCACTGCCGTAGTGGGCGACCGCGCGCTCGAGTGCAGCCATGTCGGTTCGCAACTGACCAGCGCGGTCGTCCTCCTTTGTATCGCTATCGAGAATGTTCTCAATCACGACGGGCGTGAGGCCAGCCGACAGAATCGCTTTGAAGCACGACTTTTGGTCGATGCGCGGCCACAGCACGAGCGTCGCGTGCGGCTTGCGCTCGCGCAGTGCGAGCAGCACGAGCGTGAGCGACATGCCGGTTGCGACTGGCAATACGAGGGCGTTCGTGACTGCGCGCAGTCCGGCTTCGCGCAAAATGTCGCGTGCAAGTGCGTTTGCGAGCTGCACAATGAGGCTCGAGCCAGCCGCTTTTGGCTGCACGGCTGCAACGTCGCCCGACCGTCCGACGCCGTGGCATAGGTGGAAATGGCGCCGCGCAACGAGCGACGAGAACACACGAGCTTCCCGCTCGCCAGCGCCGACGTTTGCGCGAAAGTTGTTGCTGTCCATTGCGGCGAGCGTCTGCAGCGCCATCTCGACGCTCTGCTCGTCCCAGCCCGTGTCGGGCACACGGCGCTGCGACAGCAGCACGGTCAGCAGCTGCTCGCGATTGCGCAGCGCATCGAGTCCTTGCTGCACGTACGTCGACGGCACGAGTGTCTGTGCGAGCTGTGCGTTCTTGTCATTCATTTCTGATGTTGATGCTTTTCAGCGTACCCTTGATTATACGTGCTTTTCTTGTCTGTGAGTGACAGCTTGCTGTCCTGATCTAACCGTCAACTACCATCTTCGCACATTACTGTGTTGATACTCGATTGTGGCACCGATCACAAGCTGTTGATATGATCAATATTTATCATTTGATGACAACTGCAT
>JAASGP010000498.1:0-17712 GCA_023334275.1 Globisporangium carolinianum | reverse complement strand
GCGGGCCCAACGCTGCGCGAGGCGGTCGACAACGTGCTCGTTCGTGCGGAGCTGCGTCGTTTGGAACGCGTGCACAGCGTCGAGGTCGACACTGTGTATATATGTGCGTGCAGGTGTCAATCGGGTTTTGGGTCATTGGGTCGTTTGACAACGCAATATCTTGCTGGTATTTGTAAATGTGCGGTTGTCTTTGAGTTTGAAAGCGACTAAACATGTTTTTGCGTCAATATGTCGGAAAGAGATTGAGGGTGCTTGATGGTTTAAAATCATCATTATTGGTGTGGGATTCGCCGATTGCAAGGCGCTATATTTGGTGATGTCCGAACGGTTAGTACATTCATCGGTACAAAAAGTCGCATTCGATCCTCGACCCTTCAACGCGAACCAACGCAGTGCAAGCGCCATGTCGACGACAACTACGACTGCAAGCGAGATGCCGCCTGCGCGTGGATCTGTGCAGCACTCATCGTCTGCCAAGGCATTCCTCGACATCATCAACCCGCTCGCGATGCTCAAGGACGCTGAGACGATGACGCCGAGCGAGTTCCTCCGTGACTTTTACGTGCGCAGAGGACTTCGCGACAAGCTGAAAGACGTCGACGCACTTGTGGCGGCTTACGGACACCAGATGCCGCAACTCTACGCAGAGCTCGACAAGAAGTGCGTACTGTGCTATGTTTGTATGTGCGTGTTTCTGTTAGACGCTATGCTGGCGCAGGTTCATTCCCTGACTCGTTGTACACTGCTCGTGCGTGAACGACGCTGTGCGATCAGGTACGGCACAGATTTCGTGACTCGCCCTCCGCCAGTTCGCGACGAGGTTCGTGCAGCATCAGTGCCGCAACCAGCACCGAAAGCGCCGCCCAAGCCCCAGTCCCACAAAAGTGCGTCGCGAAGTCCATAGTGTATCTGCGATACGTGTGTCCGCTGACGACACACTAACTGACGACTTGCTCATCGCTTTTGATCGTTTCGCTTGTGCGCACGTATCGACTCGACTGGACTACTCGTCAGTCGTCCTGCTCGGGAACTCGGGCGTCGGCAAGACGAACTTGCTCAGCCGACTCAACAAGGGCGAGTTCAGCTCCGAGTTCACGTCGACGATCGGCGTCGAGTTTCTCACGCACAAGATCCAACTCGATGGCAGAGAGGTGAAAGCGCAGATCTGGGACACGGCTGGCCAAGAGCGCTTCCACGCCATGATGGCGACGTACTACCGCAAAGCTGTCGGTGCGCTGCTGATCTTTGACGTGCGCGACCGACAGAGCCTGCTTGCAGTCGAGAAGTGGCTCGACCAGCTGCTCAACGTTGCCGAGCCAGGGTTGCACGCTGTGCTTGTCGGCAACAAGTGCGACTATGCGCCGCCCGAGCGCGTCGTCTCCGCCGAGGAAGCCCAGCAGTTTGCCGCCGCGCACCACATGACGTACGTCGAGACGTCAGCCAAGACGGGAATGAACGTCGAGGAGGCGTTCCACAGCGTCATCACGGCCGTGCACCACGCACACGTGGCCGAGCTCGCAGAGCAAGAGCGCGCGACGATCGACCTCACTGCTGGCAACCAGACGCATGCCAGTGGCTCGACTTCCTTCTTTGACACCTGCAGCTTCTCGTAACTGAACCACTGAAACAGCGAATGAAGCAGCAGTTCATCTCGACTGCCACCAGTTCAGATAGTCGAAGGTAAAGGAAATCGACTGATTCGCATACCTGTCAACATACATATAAATACAGTTGCAGAAGTATGTCGATGAGTAATACTATTACAATGAAAACACACAACTAACGGTGCGATTCACCAATCTGTATATACTCGTATGTATGACCATCCATCGTTATGTCCTATTGATAACAAAAGTAATGAAGAGATCCCGACACATCACACGACAGACTACAATGTTAGAAACTGCTCTTTATCTATCTCGAACCAGAAAATAACAAATGTTTTGTGCTTGTTTGAATGCAATACCCTAAGCCTAGCGTGTTATTCCTTTACTCGACACCCTTCATACTTACAAGAATTCTGTTTGCATCGTCTATACAGTCTGTTGACGTCTAGTTCGTTGTCATATGAACTTGGTTTACGCTTCATAGTTGTCACATAATGAGTATTATGTATCTACATATCACTTACGTATGTATAGATCAAACTGATTTCACAGTGTTCTTACTTTTCAATTTGTCCATCCGAAAGGGATGGCAATAAAAATCCAGGAATGTGAGAAGAATTCGCCTACGTGGATTGTCACTATCCCCTCTATTTTGGATAAGGTTGTTTGTCCATATATGTGGTGCTGCAGCCGAATCGCACTATGTGCTGAAGCAGCATCAGCTGTTATGCATTACAATTGGCGTATTACGACATTCTTTTCCAGTATTGTGTGTATGTGCATCAATACGATTGCTCATTGATCACGTTTATGTCCAAAAATGTCGAAATTGTGACGATTTATCAGGTCAATTGTACTAAGATGTATATGATTTCTTTCATCACCAATAAGCTACATACTGTCTAACGTTTCACAGCCTGTGCTTAACTGGTTCATGTTTGTTGTCTGTTATAGCGATAGCATTGACGCGAGCAAATGGTAAGAGCTACATTTTGTCGAACGACAAGTCGCACACACCTGACCAATATCTCTTGCAATTTGTCGCGGGCTTATTGCTTGCAGCACAGCATGACTCAAGCAGATAATTTTGTAGAAGGGATTAAGCTCCGCATGTATGTAAACGTGCACGATTATTCATCAATAGCGTGTTTGATGCGTGAGGAGCAAAGAGGATGAAAATAACTGCATGACACTCATGTGTTCGTCGACTGAAATCATATCCACAAATATTCAGCAATGTCGGAGCATATTTTAATGTATAGAGTGTTAGATGCTTATGTA
This sequence comes from Globisporangium carolinianum, assembly GCA_023334275.1. Lineage (NCBI taxonomy): Eukaryota > Oomycota > Peronosporomycetes > Pythiales > Pythiaceae > Globisporangium > Globisporangium carolinianum. Next base: position 14,824 of record JAASGP010000498.1, on the reverse strand, counting down.
CGATTCTGCTCCACTCTCTCATAGCTTTACTATGTCACCTTAAAATTGTGATTGTCATTTGACATAGGGTCCTTGTATTGCGCTTTCCACATTTGTTAACGATTTAGCTGGTGCTTTATATTCTAACATGTGATATTGTGATGCTAGGAGTAAATTATACTACGTATAGTCAATCTTATCTGCGTCTTCAGTGTTGCAGCATCGATATCGTACTATTGGCCGAAAGTGTGGCTCTGGTGTGGCATGACTTCGCTTGATCTTTGTTTGATGGTAGTTATTACTGTCTTATCAATATCGATGTTTGCAGATTGCGGTCAAGTAACGAGTAGATGTACAATGTCAAATATTGTCTCGTTGTTTGTACGTTCTGTTCATAATGGTTGAATGTCTGTTTATTTGTACAATGATTCGAGCAACACGTGAATCACAACAAATTGTAACAACATGGAGGAGTTCTTCGTGCACAAGTGTGTGACTGCAGATGCGCTGCCACCAACAGTTGCAGCAGCAGCAACGCTGTCAGCATGGAGTCAGAGCGCGCGCTGTGAACTCGTTGTCGTGCAGGAGAACCAGCAGGCGCGTGGCGCCTCACGCGCTGTGCTTGCAGCGATCGTCGGTCTGGTACGTAAGCGAGCAAATGCGTGGACAGCGCTGCACAAACAGTAGATCTGCTGGATCGCAGCAACGAGCAACGATGCTGCTTCTTGTTGCAATGCGTGACGCTGCTCACAAGCACTCGGCTTCTGTGTACATATGTCTTGCTTCGCACACGCATGTGCACTGCAGACGCTAGAGTCGCGCAAGACCAGCCGAGTCCTGCTGTTCACACTCGTACGTGTGCACCTGTATCATGTCTTTAGCCTATTAGCCACACACGTTCTCTTGATCTGCTTGCTCACTGGCGTATACTACTGCAACTAGGACACGTTGCGGCTCGCCGACTCGGCGCGCGCGTCCGAGAAGCTCGTACTTTTCGATTTCGCAAGTGACACGTCGCTGCTCCGTACTGCACTGCTCGGCGCCAAGCCACCGCTATCTCCATCCAATGGCCAGCCATCATCTCCAGCACCAGCACCGCCCAATCCCAACACGCAGCTGCTGTCGAGACTTCAGCGTGCCATTGACGCGCAGCTTGCAATCGATACAAAACAGCCCAGTACAGCAGCGGCTCGCTCAATTGTCGTCGTATTCGACTCGGTCAACGCGCTGCTGATGCACCACTCGCTGTCGGAGCTGCTGCTGTTCCTACACCAGCTGCGCACTTTGCCATCCATTGGCAGCGTCATTGTGCGGCTCAGCGCCAGCGCTGCAGCGCCTGCTGTGCGTCTTGCGCTCGCAGCTGCGTCAACGGCCGTCGCAGTTGTCGAGACGCCAATGTCGCTGAGCGCGTACCCGATCCTTGCAAAAGAGCGACGTCGAGAAGTCCCGAAAGACATGCACGGTCTTGTCTTGCTACTGCGCTACAAGAAGGTCTGTGTGTATACTGCGTACGCCGTATGTATACTGTCGTGTATACTGAGCGTGTCTGGCTGTCTCGTTGTTGACGGGTCGTAATGGTCGTGTACGTGTATCAACTAGAATGGCCGCAGCAGTGAGAGCGTCGACTACTTTCAGGTCCATGGCGACCGCATGCAGTTTGTCCCAGCAGCGCAGTTGAGCGAGCCACAGCAGCAGCAGTCGGCGCCAACAACAGCAGGCGCCAGCACTGGCAGTCGCTCATCGGGAGCTGATCCACTCGAAGCTGTCGCAGCTTCGAGCGCGAGCCACGAGCGACAGGCGTTGCCCGTGCGACAAGAGGACGTGAGTTTCAACCTGTCGATCTCGGTCGAGGAGCAGCTCGCGAAGAGCCGCGTGCAGCTGCCGTATATGCACCAGGGCCAGTCGTCTGCGGCATCGAGTGCGTCGTCAGTTGCTGGCGCGACGCAGCCGAGCAGCAGCAGTGCCGCAACGAACCTGTTCTTCATCGATGACGACGACCCAGACTGGGACGACGACGACCTGGACGACGATCTAGATATTTAGACGAGATCTGGACTCGGTAGACTGGCGAGACTCGTTGCAGCTTGCAGCACTCAGAAGCCAACTCGCTATATAGAGCGATTGATCGTACTGGACTTCGCGGTACGATCTTGCCTGGTTGTTTTACGTACTAGTTCGATTCGACTGCGAGACTCGACATCATGCGCTGTCTTTTTCACGACGCTCGACCATGACGGACGTAACGGGTCATTTGCGTCCCTGTATGAGTCGTACTTGTCGTGATGTCCGGACTACTGTACTCGGACTAGTATGTGCGGAAAGTCCGGACTAATGCTATGTTTACATTTCAATGTCGTAGCGAGGGCTATACTTATTCTCGATGGATCCAACTCATCCTCGACACTTTTGCTCGTGAGTCTCAGAGGCAATGGACCTCGTCGGCGAGAGCGAGCAGCAGCGCTATTCAGCAGTCGCCAAGCACGTGCGGTTCGCAACCATGTCGTCATCGCCCGCGCTCCACGACTACTATGGTGACCAAGCGCTGAACCCGCGGGCTGCCGCGTCAACAATGTCGCCGCGGTCGCCGCTCATGCGCAAGTTTGCACCAGTGCAGGACCGACGCGTGAACACGATCTTGCTCGAAGCGCTGCAGCTCGTCGAGTTCACGAAAGACGAGCTCGTGGTCGTCGAGAAAGCCGTGAAGCGCCTTCGTGACGCGATCCACGGCTTTGCGATCCTCGTCGACAAGCAAGTGAACATCATTGGCGCCGAGAGCCTCGAAGAGCGCGGTCGCGTGAAAGCCGACATCCAGGACCTGTGCGAGAACCTCAAGACCTCGAACGCGCTGCTCGACAGCACGTGCGCGCGCATGAAGAAGACTCTGCAGCTCGGCAAGAACCAGGTATGCGCGCACAAGCGCAAGCTCGTGGGCAAAGCAGCAGCCGAGCTCGTTGACACGGTCGCCGAGTCGTGTGCAGCGCACCAGTGCAGCGTGAACGACGCGCCTGCACGGTGCGCTACGCCGAGTCTCAACCGAGCGCTCTATGGACTCCGCGTTGACACGGCGCACACGCAAACAGCGACATCGTCGGTAGCGTCACCATTGCGACCGCTGACGAGCAGTGGCAGCTCGTCACCTGGTCGTAGCACATCCAGAGACGCTCGGGCAGAGTCGCCGTTGCTGCCGCTCGCTCGTGCGCACTCGCCAACAAAAGTGTCGCTTGCTGCGATCCTCGAGCCACCTGCGAGCGACGAGCCGAGTGCAGCGCGCGTGTCGCAAGTCTACCTCTCGCCCGACTTCTTTGCGTCCGTGTGCGACGCGATTGGGGTCGGCGAGAAGGAGTTCTTCGAGCCAAAGGACCTCACGCGCTTTGTGAACGAGCTGCTCACGTTCTCGATCGCACGGAGCGGCGTGCTCACGTTCATGGGCAAGGCGCACCATCGTCAGCTCATCCCCAAGTACGCAAACGAACTCGTGCAGCGGATCCTGCACGACCTGCAGCCTGAGTCCCAGGTTCGTACAACACTGTCATGTGGATGTTATTGACGTATCGACATTCTCGATATGTGTATACAACAATACATATACGACACGAATCATGTGGTTTGACAAATGCGAGCGCTGTCTCTGTTGCCTACTAGATGATGTCGATCACAGCGCCAGTCGTCGTGCCGCAGAGTACGCTCTATGACTACATGTGCGCCGAGCCGTTTCGGTTCCACCGCCTGTTGCATGGCCTCTTTGTCGCAAACACAAACCCGAGCGACGGCACGAGCTGCTTCGCTGCAGCTACAGCGCGTGGCACTGCCGATCCGATCGACCCGCTCACGGGCGCTGGCACGAACCTGTTCGCCGAGCAGTTTAGTCGCAACGGCGGCGTCCTCAACAACAGCCGTGTCGTCAACCTCGTCGTATCGAAGCCGGCAGTCGAGTCCGAACTGCTCGAGACGGCTGAGCAGACGCTCAACATCGCGAAGCTGCTGCACGACCTTGCGACCGCCGAGTCCGAGGCCAAGTACGGCAACCGCTTGTCAGTGCGCTCGCCCGTGAGCCGCTCGACGGAGTTCTCGAAAGCGTACATTGCGACGTCCAAGGAGCTTCTGCTCAAGGAGACAGGACTAGGCTGAGCGACTACGATACGTACGATAAAGAAGTACATTAGATGCTTTGGATCGACCATGTGCGGTTGACGAGCGTTGCGGTCGGTTGTGCAGCAGTTGTTGCTGTGCACATCCATCAGGTCTCACAACTCGCAAGGTGGCAGTGTAGACCTTGTCACGTTGTGCCGAAGCTCGAGCTAAGAGCTAAGATGGTGTCGTTACTACAGCGATCGTTTCATCGTCGATGGCCAACCAACAGCTCGCATCCGCCCTTTCAGCTCTGATCCACTCGCTATCCTCAGTTCTCGATACGACACTCACCATCGAGCACTCTCTCGTCACGACGCAACGCATCATCATGAACGCTCGTGTTGTGCTCTCATTCGTCGCTGTTCTGCTCGTTGCACTGCATTTGCCTGTCTGCAGCAGTAGCAACAACTCGCCTGCGCTCCGACGCCTTGAGACGCAGCAGCTGCCAGTGGTAGACGCGTGCGACAACGACTGCCCGTTGACCGACAAGCCCGTGTGCGGCACGAACGGCGTCTCGGCCGCGACGTACCGGAACAAGTGCATCTTTCGCGTTGCCAAGTGCAAGAGTGGCGGCGTGCTCAAGCTCGTCGCGAAGAAAGCGTGTCCAAGCGACCGCGCGTTCTGTGGCGGCGGCTTTTGCGCCAAGACGCAGAGCTGCGTCGTGCAGAGTGATGGGATCAGTCGACCGCTCTCGTACTGCGCGGATCTGTGCGAGCCAGCGAACTGCAGCGAGAACGAGCTGTGTGTCTCGCGCCAAGTCGCGTGCTTCAACCCGCCATGCCCGCAGCTACAGTCTTGTGTGCCCCAGTCGACGTCGTGAGTATAGCTGACGCTTTGTCGCTATGGCGAGCGGATGCCGCGTTCACAGCAGTAGCGCTCCGTCCTATCACTCTCTCTCTCTCTTCCTACACTTTACACTCAACGAACAACCTGCTAATGGACACACGACTGCTGTCTCCGCTTGTGCTTCAGTGCGTCAGTAGATACATCACGTTTACTCTGAGCCGATCATGAGGCGTTCAGCTTATTACCTGCTTCTCATCTGTGTCCCTCGGTTCTGAGCGACTAGACTGCCTTGTGTTCTCCATCCAACTATCGCAGATGTCCACTTATCAATCAGCTGATCGGATGTGACTGCCGTGTCCAGAGCACAGCTCCTTCCGCATCGATGTCACGTTGCACAGATGCTCCTTGCGAGTCTCGGACTGCAAGATGCTAGCTGGCGTTGAGGAGGAACCTACAACTCGATGATCACGTTTTCACATGACTGAGATATTTCATGTTGTGACTTGACAAAGTGAGCAACCAACAGGTGTGCAGCAAAACAAATGCCGTGTTGTATACTACTTCGGTATTCTTTTCCGAACTTTCGAGTCAACCCAATCAAAATCGCGTCAGTTGACAAAAACAACAAGCACACGCACGACAAGCACAAGAGCGACAAGTGCACGCCGTCACTGCGAACATAGCGAACACAGCAGCAGCAGCAGCAATGACAAAGGAAGCGGCGTCACTCGTGCCAAACGCGACTACACCGAGCAGCACGCCCGACGACGACAGCACTGTGCACAAGCGCAAGATGAAGCACCAGCAGGTTGCAAGCACTGACACGTCGTCGTCCGACGACGATGCGTCAGTCGACTCGACGACCGAGCTGTCGGGTGCACTGCGCGCAGGCGGTGCACCTGAATTGTTCTCGCGCGAGTCGATCGGTCTGCTCGCGCAGTACGCTGCCGTCGGACTCGTATACGGCACGCTCCCAAACACGATCATGCCGTTCTTCACGTACTACCTCAACATGGAGGGCACGACGACGACGTCAGCGCGGGCGCTACTCGCGATCCCATGGTCGTTCAAGGTCTTCATTGGCATCCTATCCGACTGCGTCCCGATCTGTGGCTACCGCCGTCGGCCATACATGGTCTTGGGCTGGACCGTCGCAGCGATCTGTCTGTTCACAATGGCGTACTTACCACTCGGCAAGCCGTACTTCCCCGACCCAGCACTGCGACGCGTCAAGCCCGAGAGTTATACGCTCGCGCAGACAATCGCGCTGAACAAGGGAGCGCCTCAAAGCGGCGCAGTCTACGTCGTGCTCATGATGGTTGCAACGCTCGGGTACCTCTTTGCCGACGTTGCCGCTGACGCGATCGTCGTCGAGTTTGCGCAGCGCGAGCCGATTGCAACGCGCGGCCGCACGCAGACTGCGATCTACTGCGTGCGATTCACGTTTGGCATTGTCGCCCAGACGCTCATTGGCTTTGGCTTGAGTTCACCCGAGTACGGCGGCGACTTTGACTTTGGTATCTCGTTCCCAATGACGATGTTCATCCTCGCAAGCTTCTGCGTCCCCGTGATCCCCATGACGTGGCTCTTCATTCGCGAAGACCGAGTCGTTGCGCCGGTGTTTCGCGACTACCTCGCTAGTCTCTGGCGCGTCCTACAAACAAAAGCCGTGTACCAAGTGATCGCATACAGCTTCTTTAGTGGCGTCTGCAGCGGCATGAGCTACGTTGCAGCCGACCCGATCACGAGCTACTGGGTCCGCGCAACGAGCTTCAACTTGAGCTTGAGTGGCATCATCGGGAGCACCGTGATGGTTGCAACGCTCGTGTTTACTGGCAAGTATGGCCTCGACTGGAACTGGCGCACGATCCAGGTCGTGACAACGTTGTCGGTCATTGCGCTCGATGCCGTGTGTACGATGTGCGTGACGTGGAACGTCGTCCGGAGCCAGTGGTTCTGGTTGGGCCTTCCAATTGCTGAAGCCGTGCCGAGTGGTGTGAGTTTCCTTATCTCGACGTACGTCGTTGTCGAGCTCGCTGGTACTGGCAACGAAGGCGCGATCTATGGGCTCATGACAACGGTTGGGAACCTCGGTGGACCGTTTGCACTCACGCTCACAAAGAGTCTGAATGCGCCGTTCCAGGTCCACAACGACGACATTCTGAACGATACGAACGACGTCCGGCGCGACGTGACGATCACGATTCTACTGGCGTACGCTATGAAGCTACTTGCGCTTGCGTTCTTGCCGCTACTACCACGGCAAAAGGCCGAGACGCAGGAGCTCAAGCGCTCGGGCGGGTCGAGTCGCAAAATGGGTCGCGTTACAGTCGCGTACCTTTCGTTTGCATTGCTCTGGTCGATTGCGACGAACTTGCTCAGTATCTTTAGCGCAGTCCACGCCGTGGCATCCGACAGCCTTCCGTGATCGTAAGACACCGCGTCGTCACAGAGATCAGCGTCGTAGGATCAGAGGTCGAGGTCGGATTCATGGTATGGAAGAGCGATAGATGTCAAGTCGATGACGCGTTCGCAGTGTCAGTGTTTGAATGTCGGTAGAGAAAGAAGCATGTGTGTGTGAAGAGAACGAGAGCTGGCGGTCTGGTACTTGTCGGATCCATCAGCCACAGCACTGAGCTTGAGAGTCGATCGCAACTTTGTTTGTCGTTCGCACTATTCTGTGTTTACCACGTTATTTGTGTTTATCTCACCATTTTTGCTGTGTGGCCCACATACACTCACGCTAAACTGAGTTTGCGATTCCAGTCATCGCGAGAATCGCTGTCATTCGCAATGATGGACGAGTGCGAGCCGCTCAGCACAGCACTGTCTGCTACGACAGCGACACCAGCAGCAGTCGATGGCGCGTTCTTCGATGTCTCTGGCGCATCGACTGAGACGAATGGTGCTGCAGGTAACTCAGACGCTGCTGCGTCGCTGCCGTCTTCTTCGCCGCCTGCTACCGTGTCGACAAAGAACAAGAAACGCAGGACCGTACTACCACCGCCGATCGACGCCGACGAGGCCGAGCGCCGCAAGCTCTTCTACGCCGAACTACGGCGTCACCGCCGTGCATTCGGTATCGTTGGGCCGCGTGTGAGCACCCACGAACCAGAGCACGAAGACGATACGAGCAGCAATAGCAATTGTACTGATAGACAGCAGACTGACCAACCGGATGATCCGCCGACTGACGCAACGGCCACGAACGACGACGAGCACACACACGCAACAGCGCTGTTTATGGAGACGATGGTCAGCGACTTTGGACCGATCGAAAAGGACGACCCTGCGTTCATGCGGTCGTTCCCCAAGACGTTCGTGTCGTGGACTGCATTCGACGCGGCGCTCGAGCGGTTTACGCGCGGGACGTTCCAGCTCTTGCGCACGCACGCAACGCAAGCAACGGTGAATCGCAACAAGGGGACGCTCAAGTACCTCTCGACGCAGGTCATCCCCGGGACGTTCATCGGTCATTTCTATCCAGAACGCTTTGCGTGGTATAAGAAAGTCTTGGTCTGTGCGATCTGCCGCGCAACGAGCGCTCGATCAAAGCAGCAGCAGCAGCTCGCGCGCCGTCGAGGGCCAATGGCGAAAGATACGGACGCCAAAGTCACAGCACACCTGCAGCCCGAAGCGGATACTGAAGCGGAGAGCAGCAGCAGTCGACCCAAGCGCTTTGTGATTGACGTCAGTTGGACCGGCGCGCACAACCATCGGTGCGATGCGGACGCACTTGCAGCGTTCACGCACGGTGCGTCGCGACTCGACGACCCGGTTTTGCTCTCGCTTGTGCGCAAGATGCGGCACGACGGCAAAGAGCCGCGCGACGTCAAGCGCTTCATCTACGAGTGCACAGGTCGGGTGTAGTGGCTTTTTTGTCTTATTCTGAGTTGTCTGAGTCTGCTGTTTCTGGTTAGTCACTGATCTCTACGCTGCTGAATACGCCCTGCTGGATGGGTTGTGGCGCGTTGTACAGGCAGGAAGTGCTCGACGAAGGACGTGCACGAGATGTACCAGCGCATGGGCGATCACGACATCAGCGATGACAGCGACGGCGACGACGATGGCGCAGCTGCTGCTGCTGCTGCTAATGACGCGGCGCTCACGTTGTTTGGAGACGAGCCGAGTCACGCACTCACGACTTGCGCTATTACGACTGGTCACGCCCGCAGTAGCGCAGCAACAGCAGCGTCTGCATCCAGTGCGTCGAGTCCGCTCGCGATTGAGTTTGACGTTAACTCGGGTCGCCTTGAGACTCCGACTCAGATTGCATCGGCGCCCGAGCGCACGCTCACGGGGCTGCAGCTGAGCATCGCGCGGCTCGCCCACACGCTGACGCCGCACGAGCAAGCGGACCTTGCGGACACACTGCAGTTGGCCGTCACAGCGTGGACCACGAAGCGCAAGCGAGCAGCTGCAACAGCAGCTGCAGTCGCGATGAGCACACCGACGTTCCAGTTTCCGTCGCTGTCGCCGCACATGGCGAACGCGTTTGACTACCGCCGGTACGACGATGTCGGCACGGATTTGCTCATGGGTCTCGACACGCCCGGCACAGCGTCGGTCTTTGGTGCGACTGGAAGTGGTATTGGCACTGGCAGCAGTAGTACCGCAGGCGCAACTCGCGCGACGGCGGCGCAGAAGCGGCGGCGTCCGTCCTAGTGCGCGCGAGTGACGGAGACTGAGAGAGACTTCGTGTGCATGAGAGATTGGGAGAGACTGTACGCGACTGTACATGAGCGTAGCCGACAAGTATGCGATGAGTTGAGATCGCACGTGGCATCTTGGCGTGTCTGTACCTACTACTTCTTGCTCTTCTTCTTGCCGCCGCCGCCCTTCTTGCCCTTCTTCTTGTCGCTCTCGCTCGCTTTCTTCTTGGCGTCCTTTGCGGCGCGATACAAGCGGTACGCAACCTGAATAGTCCGCGCAGCCGTGCTCTGGGTCCTGAGCTCCTCTTTGCGGAGCGAATCGAGCTCGAGCAAGCGCTTGCGCTCGTTCTCTTTCTGCTCGATCGCGGCCATCTCGTCGCGCCAGCGCTGCTGGAACATCGCAAGCGTCTGGGCGTTCACGGCCTTTTGCTGCTGCAGTGTCTGAAGTTGCTGCTGCTTCGCTAGCGTGTCGTGCTGGTACTTGGTCGTCCACTCGAGCAGCTCGCGCTGGAGCTGGTCGTGCCGGTCTTTTAGAAAGTGTACAGTCTCATCGTGGACGCGATGCTCAGTCGCGCACGTCGTCTCGAGGTCTCGAATCACAGCGTCCTGCTCATCGATGAGCTGGTGGTACATGCGCGCCGTGCTGCTGCGCTTTGCTTTCGCTTCGTTGCGCGCGTACCGAATGTCGACCTGGGTCTTGGATTTGACTGCAAGCAGCTGCTCTTTAAGTGTCAAGATCGTGCTCTTGTGCTCAGCGACCTCTTTTGCGTGCTCGAGCTTCTCGCGCGCGAGCTCGGACGTGAGCTTCTTGACTTCGTCGACGGCCTCGCGCTCTTTCAAGAGGATCGCATGTGCTTTTTCCTGCGTGCCCTTACCGTCCGCGACGTACGCTAGGAGTGTCTCGAATGTCCCGTGCTTGCGAAGTTCAGTGACAGTCTGCGTGATGAGGTCGACGAGCGCTTCGCGCTCTTGCTGGATCTTGACGAGGTTGCCGGCAAAGTTTGGGTTCTCCTTGAGGTTGCGACAGAGACTCTTGGTCGACTCGCGCAGGAGGCGACTCACGTCTTGGATCTCGCGCTGGTTCTCCTTGAACTTGGACTTGTTAGCAAGTCCCTATTGCATGGGCGACCAAGCGTCGTCGGCGAGTACCGCAGCATCGCGAGAGCGTCACGTCAGACTGTGTGTACATGGGCATACATTCATGTATTCGCTATTTCACGGCATGCGCACATGCACACGTGCGCACATAGATACTGGTCGCTAGTCACACAGAACCACCGGACCTTGAGCACAGCGCGCTGTGCGATGAGCTTCTCGTACTTGGTCTCGAGCACGCGCTGCTCCTGGATGATGCGTGAGATCTCTTCGCCTACGATCTGCGACAGCTCCTCGCGGTGCTGCAGGATGTCGGGCGTGATGCTACCGAGGAAGCTGAGCTTCTCGAGCGACTCCTCGACGATGCCGCATGCGCGCAGACTCTCAGTGGCCGTCAGCTTGAACGTCGCCATGGTCGCCGCGATACTTGCTGCGTGAAGACTCGAATCGAGTCGACTGAAAGCGAGTGTGAATGACAGCACTGCGCCTTTTCAAGTCGCCAGATATTTGCACAATGTATTCTCGACATTCACTATTGATGAATTTGATTGAATATCACGATCCAAGACCGATTATCTGCACAGCTAAAGTCGAGTTCGAAGTTGCACAACTCGAGAAGAATGCTACCATCCACATACACTATCGAACGTCGTTTGGAGCATTGCGACACAATATGTAAAGACGCCATATATAAACGCAATTGCATATCATCATTGCGTGTTACTCGCAACAACAACCCATGTGTGGCTCTTGTGGGTTCGGTTGATGCAGTCTTGTGTCAAGACAGTGAAAGGCGCGCCATGCTTGCTTGATCACCACAGTGCATGCAGCGCACGCTCACATGTACAAACATGCTCTCTATCAACGAACGACACGTCCACACTCGAGTTTCTCTCTCTCTTTTGACTTGTGAGCAATCGGTTCGGTGGAGATGCATCCCATTCGTCTAGCGATTCTGGCACGAACCAATCATGACTATCCGTCACAACACATAGCGCAACGTGCGCCTGACAATCACACCGGCTTGCACACGACTTCATGTGCATCGATTTGCCGCGCAAACTAATCACAGCAGGCACGTTCGCTGCAGCAACAGCAACTCGCCTCATGTGCGAACGACAGCAACTCGCCTCATGTGCGAACGCTACGACGCAACATGTTGGAAGACTCGCGCGATTTGTCAGCTGGCGCGCGCGATGTTCTGACAAGTCGCTTGTTTGTGAGTTGGCAATGCCGGTCAGTCGCAGCAATGGCGACGGCGGCATACATGTCTATTGGGTGATTCCAGGTACCGCAGCTACAAACGCCTAGATTCGTTCGCAGAGTCGCGCGACTGTCGCTTCTCGATCCCAGGTTTCCCGATTCCCGCTGCAAACGAACAATCGCTGCATGGTAACGCAACGAACGGTACCTCATTTCGCGCTTGGCGAACGCAAGTCGTTGGCAAGCAAGCAGCATTTCGTTACCGAAATGCGCAGTGCGAGCTCGGCATGCTATCTCTCGACGTCTCTGTTGCTCGTTCTCTCTCGTTCTCTCTCATTTGCTGTCGCGCAATCCATCCGTCTTGTAATCTCTGCTAATCTCTCTCTTTGTCTCCTCCACACGTTCATACCAGCACAATCACAGCGATTCGTCTTGCTGATTGACAGATCTCGTTGACCTGATATCTCGTTCCGTGATGTCTTCAACGTTCTTGTAGGTAATCTAGGTGGATTGCACATCTCGAGTCAGAATCGCTTGCCGTACCTAAACTGCGTGCGAGCAGACTGTCTGATTAGCGGAGTGATGGCGAGCGACCGAACATTCAGTCTGGTGTTTCCACTGCACGTACCACTGACGCGCGTGTGTGATCACACACACACATCGTGTTCGAATTGCCGCCGCCGTCTGCAGAACCTTAGCGAGTGAGGGAGTACCTTGACGTCCTGCCTAACACTGTCAGCCACGAACCTGTCGCTGCCGCCGCCAGCCACACCGACTCGACTCGAGCCCGAGCGGATCGATGCTATCGCACGCTTTCATTCCCCAATCTGCCGAGTACAAACCAGCCAGTCAGTCCCATATCGCCAGACGACGACCACAAGCCTCCAATCACTAGTCTACCAAGTACGTACACACGCGCGACAAACACCATGGCGACGACCGCGAAAGTGAGCCTCGTCGAGCGCGTCTCGTACGTGAGCTCGACAAGCAAGGACCCCGAGGGCAACTACACGGACGCAAAGACACCGACGCTCGAGGACGGCGCGCTCCGTGAAGGCGGCACGCCGCACCTGCTCTCAAAGGAGTCGATCGGTCTGCTCGCGCAGTACGCTGCCGTCGGCCTCATCTACGGCACGCTCCCAAACACAGTCACGGCGTTCCTGACGTACTACCTCAACATGGAGGGCACGGCGTCGACGTCGGCACGTGCGCTACTCTCGATCCCGTGGTCGTTCAAGGTCTTCATTGGTATGGTCTCGGACAACTTCCCGATCTTTGGCTACCGCCGCCGGCCGTACATGGTCTTAGGCTGGACCGCGTGCTCGCTCTGTCTGTTCATCATGGCGTTCTCGCCGCTCGACCGGCCGTACTTTGGTGAGCCTGGCGACCGCGAACTCAAGGAAGAGGACTACGCCGCCGCCGGTGTCTACGATCGCATGAACGAGAGCGCGCGCGACGCTGGCGGCAAGTACATCATCCTCATGGTGCTCGCGTCGCTCGGGTACGTCGTCGCGGACGTCGCGGCTGACGCAGTCGTGGTCGAGTACGCGCAGCGTGAGGCGCTCGAAGTGCGCGGCCGCACACAGACCGCGATCTACACCGTGCGCACGTTCTTCCAGATCTTTGCGCAGCTCATCCTGGCCGTCGGACTGAACAAACCCGAGTACGGCGGCGACTTTGACTTTGGTCTGAGCTTCCCGAACGCGATGCTCATCCTCGCGGTCTTTTGCATCCCCGTGATCCCGATGACGTGGTTCTTCATCTCGGAGGTCAAGCACAAAGGCTCAAACTTCCGCGCGTACATTCGGAACCTGTGGGAGGCGCTCCAGTCCCGGGCGTTCTACCAGGTCATTGCCTACAGCTTCTTCTCGGGCGTGTTTGCAAACATGCAGTACGTCGCGTACGACCCGATCACGAGCTACTGGGTCAAGGCGACGAACTTTAACCTGAACCTCAGCGGCATCTTTGGGAACGCCGTGATGGTCGTCACGCTCATCTACACTGGCAAGTCCGGTCTGCACTGGGACTGGCGCAAGATGATTGCGATCACAATGTTCGCGGTCGTGGCGCTCGACATTACCTGTACGATGCTCGTGACGTGGGACGTTGTTCGGAACCAGTGGTTCTGGCTCGGCGTCCCGATCGTCGAGAATGTCCCGTCGAGCGTGAGCTTCATTGTCTCGACGTACGTCGTCGTCGAGCTCGCCGGCGACGGTAACGAAGGCGCGTGCTACGGGCTCCTCACGACCGTCATGAACTTGAGTCAGCCGTTTGCGTCGACGATGACGAAGAACATGAACTCGGCGTTTGACGTCTGGAACGCCGACATCATTAGCGACACGAATCACGTGCGCTGGGAAGTGACGTACACGCTCATCATCATGTACGCCATGAAGCTCGCGTCGCTCCTCTTCCTGCCGATGCTCCCGCGCCAGAAAGAGGAGACGCAGGAGCTCAAGCGCACGGGCGGGAGCAGCAAGCTCTTTGGCGGCCTCACGATCTTTTACTGCATGTTTGCGCTCTGCTGGTCGATCATGGTCAACATCTTTTCGATCTTCCCGGAAACAAAGTGCTTCAAGATCACGGGTGGCTGCAAGGAGTGAACACGTGTAGATGCGCTCGGAGTGAGTGAGTACAGCGAGTACGCTACGTCAATGGATGAATGGACACTGCGTTGCGTTGCCTTGAGCAATCTATCTGTGGTCACAAGTCAGTTCGTCAGTTTAGTGCCATGAACCGATTGGTTTCAACGATTTGCAGTGCTGAGTCGCTCTCGCTCGTTGTCGAGTTGCTCGCATTCACTGCGAGTGCGTGGCAGAATGGCGTGTCGAACAGCGTCGTATGTATGGCACCAAAGCTCGCAAAGCCGGCTGGGAGGTCGGCGTGCAGCAACCCGTCGGGGATGCGCGTCAAGTTGCTGAGAATCACGGATGTGTATGTCATCTTGGGATGGAACAACTGCGTGACAGCAGCTTCGG
>JAASGP010000497.1:0-17730 GCA_023334275.1 Globisporangium carolinianum | reverse complement strand
TCACTATACAGGAGAAGCTAAAGCAGCAGGAACAAGCGCGTCGCGAGCGCATCGAAGAAGAGAACAAACATACCGTGAGCGAGCGGCAGATCGAAGCCGACATCATCGCACGCAAGCTCGCGCCGCTCGGCCTTGCAATCAAAGACATCCCGTCCGATGGTCACTGCATGTACCATGCAGTGGCTGACCAGATGAAGCAGCAAGGGCTGCCGCTCACGACCAGTGTACGTTCGTGTGTAAAAAGCACTATGCATTCAAGGTCTTCTGATTCTATTTGGTCGCAACGTGTTGCGATGCCGCCGACATAGGAGCCAGCGTTCAAGTACCTCCGCCGCCTCACAGGCGACTACATGCGCACGCGGCCCGACGACTTTCTGCCGTTCCTCGCACTCGACGACGCAACGGGCTCCGCGAGCGACGACGCGCGCTTTCGCGACTACTGCGACCGCGTCGTGAGCACGTCGGACTGGGGCGGCCAGCTCGAGCTCCGTGCGCTCGCGTGTGCGCTGATGTGTCCAATCCACGTGTTTGCAGCCGAGTCGGACGTGATCGTCATGGGCAACGAGTTTGCCAGCGACAGCAGTGCGCCGCTGCAGCTCACGTACCACCTGCACTACTACACGCTCGGCGAGCACTTCAACTCGGTCGCACCAGTCGCGTCGTCGTCGTCGTCGTCGTAGATGGTCGGTCAATCAGCCGAGATCGTGCTGAACAAACGCACATGATCGAACTATCACGACAAAATCACGACGCAATTGATCAGATACACCACGACATCCAGCTCTGCGACGCGTGTCTCACAGTGACCAGCAGTATGCTTCACGGACGCACAAATCGTGACATGGCTGCATAACATGCTCAGCAACCAAAAGAATCAGCACCAATCCAATGTCGTGATAAATAGTTCCTACACGACAATGCGCAGTGTCAACAGTGCTGCGCGGCAGTTCGCAGCGAGCTGCGCGTCGCAGTGGCTCGCGTGCCGCTCGAGCTGCGCACTGCCGTTGCTGGCAACGACGTGCTGCGGACACACTTTGCTGAACGCGCCGAGCGCACGCGCACACTCGCGCAACAGCTCGAGCGCAAACTGCGTGTCGCTCGTCTTGGCGAGCAATTCAGTCACAATGGTTGCCGCATTTGCAACGTGTTCGCGCGTCGTTGTCGCAACAGCATCGCTTGGGAACGTTGCGATTGCGTCCGCAATGTTTGCAAGTGCGCCGACCGCGCAGCGCGCCATGTCGAGGTCAACAGCGTCGGCTGCAACTACAAGCGCACCGACGAGGTCGTGCTGCGCGACGAGGAACGCACTCTGCGCGTCCTCGGTGAGCACTGCGAGGCCTGCACAGCCTTCGCGCTGGGCGTCCGTGTACTTGGAAGTGAGCATGATCTTCATCGCTTCGACACCGGACGACGGCGTTGGCACTGAGATCGTGCGCCAGACCTGCGCGCTCAAACTGTCGCGCCGCAGCATCGCGCCGACGCGCTTCTGGCCGCCGCTCTGCGGACACGGCGCAGCAGCTGCATCGATGATCGCATTGCACAGCTTGTGGTACAGAATGTTGTAGAGACCGTCCCAGAGCAAGAGACTGCCGCTCCGCCGCTGGCACTCGACGAGCAGTGCGCGGCGGTGCGCAAACACGCGCACATTAAACTCGACGTGGCTGTAGTGGACGTACTTGACGCACTTGAACTTGCACTTGGTTGCGTGCAGCGTGTGCTCGACGTCGCAGTCGTTTAGTATTGTTGCGATCTCAGTCACGACCGCGCCGGCGGACAGGTGCGGCAGGCAATAAAAGTGGTACGGGTCGACTGGGTACGGCGGCCGCGGCAATGCAGGCGCACTAACTGCTGCGCCGACTGTGAGGAAGCTGCTGCCGTCCATGCTGTCGTCCGAGTCCATGGACCCGGACCGGAACGCGCTCACATCGGCGCTGAGCTGCCGCAGCGAGAACCGCGCACTACTCGAGCTGCTGTTGAGGCTGCTTGTGCTGCAACTGCTGTTGTCGCTCACGCTGCGGCCGCGGCGGCGAATGCGCCACTCGCTGTCTTGGTTGCTATTGATGTTGTTTGCAGCAACAATCGTATCGGTATTGTTGTTGTTGTTGTTGTCGTTGCTGTTGTTGTCGATCGCAACAATGTTGTTGCTGAACATGCTGCTGCTGCTGCTGCTGTTGCTGTAGCGGCTGCCAAAGTCGGCGCTGCCGCTTGGCCCTTTCTTCACAGCGCGACAGCTGCGGAACGTCGGGATCGCCATGGCGGCAGCCCGCATCGCGAGCGCGTGCGGATCGTCGAGCGCATCGGCTGTTGTGTCGGTCGGCTTTTGCGGCTGCTGCGCTGTAGCAGCGTTGCGAATGGCGCTAATGGTGCTGCTACTGCTGTTGCTAATGCTGTTGCTGCTGTCGTCCTCTACCATTGGCGCTGCATTGACGGACTGCGAGCGAGCAGTCGGCGGTTTGTCGAGCGCCGTGAGGCTCCCGCTGCGACCGCGCAGAAGCGTCGGACGACCAGCGCTAAAGACGACCGGCATCGCAGTTCCGCCAACACCTGTAGGCGTCGCAATGGCTCCAGCAGGCGTGCCGGGCGACGACGACGACGACGACGACGACGTGTGCGGGGCGTGCCACTTGGCCATCGCGCGTGCGTTCACACGAGTCGGTAGACTTGGCACGTCGCTCGGCTGGTCCGCCCTCCCTTCGTGTCTGTGTTGCCCGTCTTGACGAGAGTCGCAGCGACGAAGAAGCCTTCGATCTCCTGTGCGCGCGCCGTGCTACTGCTGTTGCTGCTGCTGTTCGACCTGTGCGCAATGTCGCTCGATGTCGAACTGTTCGGTTTGCTGGTGGAATAGCATTTCGTACTTTAGCGGGTGCAGCCGCAACGCGCAGTTTCTGCGAATATGAAAAGAACGTGCGCTCATGCGCATCGACGGGCCATGCAAGTAACTGCCATGTTTGTTACCTACCTCGAATTGTGGACTGTCGTGACCTTGTTCACTCGAGCACATGAAGGTTTCGACAGAGTCGTCACATCTGTCGTGCTTGCTCCTGCCCACGACACATCTCGTCGCACAGCCTGCGATCTATCCCGCTATGCGTCGACATGCACTGCTTCACTGCGTGCATTCTCTCTTCGCTGCCTCTGATCCAGATGCGACTGCATTTGTCGTCAGAGCTGGCATCCTGACATCTGATCGCCATCCATTCCGTGCATACAATCTCCGAGTCGCGTCACGTCGAGTGTGTGCTCTCTCTCTCGCTCTCATTAGTGTACATGGAGCTTGTCAATCACAGCGATCTGGAGAGTCTAGGGTTTCGGACAGACGCAAACGATCTGCAGAAGCTGTCGAGGCGAGCGCTGTCCATTTGTGTCGAGCAAATGCGACCCAGACGCACATTGCTCCTGCCTGTTTGCTTGATCCACACAATCGTTTCGTCGTACGTGTGTCGAACTGCGATGCCAAGCTCTTGGTGGCCATGTCTGTATGACCGTACACGAGTTCGTTGTTTTGTCTAGATCGAGTCTCTTCTGCGTGATAGCGCGAGATGCTAGGGGGACCTCGATTCGAGTGCCTTCGTCGACTTTGTCATGCAATGCCGTTCGATGCTGTCGTTCGACGAAGATGCAGCTTCAAGACATCATAGTTCGTGCATGGCTTGCTTACACCTCACATCACGCATCACGCTCGTTTCCTACGCGAGCATTGACATTAGAGGAGTCTAGGCGCTACGAACCTGAGAGTCGTCGGCCAATCCGACTGAGTGTGAGGCGAGCTGCTGCAGCAGCGCGGCTGTACAATCACACATCAGCACTTTGCAGTACACACTCGAGCCTCGTCATGGATTCTTCGCAGCATGCGCCTGGCATGAAAGCATGATACACCTCGATGTTCCACATGCAGTCCTCTTTGACTATGTCGTGTGAGCCACACCATGTAATGTGGCTCACACACTGCATTTGCATTCCCCACATTCCGCACTGAACCCGTCTGCAATTGAAGACCAGCACGAGCGAACTGCTTGTCGACATCGACGTGTGCATCGAGACTGAGCGAGTCTGGACGACGAGCGCACGCGCCACAGCCGTGCACGTACGTCGCTCGAGCAGCGCCTACACACCTACACACACATACGCGCGCACCTCAATCGCACCTGCCGATACATTCGCGATACGATGCAGTTCACAGAGCTCAGCGAGCTGAACAAAGTCGTTGGCATGATGCGCATCGCAGCGTGCAACAGCCCAACGTTCCACGACCGGCAGGACTCGGAAGTCGACCGCATCTACAACTCGTCGCCAAAGATGGAGATGCAGCTGCGCAACTCGTGGATCGACAAGATGGCGTCGTTCAAGCCCCTGACGACTGCGAACGGCAACAGCAGCAGTGCGGCCAACAAGAAAGCAGCAGCCGCAGCACCTGCCACATCGTCGGCTGCTGCTGCTGCGGCGGCCGCTGCTGCCGCCAGCATTGCAGCAAACGCGCCATCGAATGCAACCGATGCATCGACGCGCGCAGGCGCCAAGACTGACAGCGACAGCAGCAGCGACGCGAGGAACGGTACCGACAAGACCGAGAACGGCCACGACGTAGCTGGTCAGGACGCGAAGCAGCGCCGCATGTCGACTGTGCCAGCGAAAGCCAAAGGTACGGCTGTCTGTCTGTATACTGTTTCTAGTCAGCCGTGTATACCAATGGCCCATGCGCTGTGTCGTTGCTTCTGCCTCTATAGACACTAGCGCCAAGAAGCCGGACGCAGCAGCTGCTGCAAAAGACGGCACGAGCACTGACGCTGCCGGTGACAGTACGAAGTCACTGGACGACGGACTCGTGTTTGCGCACGAGGACGTCGCGCCACTGTCGTTCCACGAAGTCTCGCTGCTCGATAAGATCCTCAAGGGCTCGGCTGCTGCGCTCGGTCCAAAGCCTGTGATGGCAAACGGCGCCGAGGGCAGCGCGGTGCTGCACCTCACGATCTACTTGCCGACGCGAACCGAGATGAAGATCGATGTGCGTATCGCTTGGACGAACCATCGAGCCAGTTAGTCAAGAGACTGGCTGGCTGATTGGCTGATTGGCTGGTCGATGCTGAGTCGACTGTGCGAGTGCGACAGCGAAGCGCTGACTGCATCTGCACTCATGTAGCTCTACGACGTGTCGACAGTCGACGAGTCGATCCAAGAGATCCTGCGCCATCACCAGGCGAACAACCGGCAGCCGCCGCTGTACTACGGCCACCCCGAGTGCTACGAGCTGCGATTGCACGACGCCGATGGGTACCCCGACGAGGACTTTCCAGGTACGAACGACGACGACAATGGTGACTGGCTCGCTGATGCATGTCGAGACTCCGCGATGTGCTCGCAGAGTGACTGAGCGAGAGAAGGGCACAATGAATGCTGACGCGACGGCTTTGCCTTGTTCACATGCTGCACTTGCGCCAGCACTCGACCGATCGCGCAAGATCAAGAACTTTGGTGACGCGGGTGGCCACGAGTACTGCCTCTGCGAGCGTCCCGATGCGTGTCCGCCAACGGGTGACGCCGCTGGAGGTGCGTCGAGCGAACTGCTCGCTGTACAGCAGGCACAGCTACAGTGTGTGTGTGTCGCATACGACTATGGGCTGATGGTGCGATGTCGATGGCGATGTCGTTGTAACGTGGCGAATCTGCAGATGCATCAGCGGCTGCAGCGAACAAAGTCGAAGCACCAGCTGCCGCGAAAGCGCCGGCTGCAGGCGAGAAGATGTTTCTCAAGATCTACATGTACGTTGCGGCTCAAGACGCCTGAGCCTGTGTGTGTATGTGTGTCAGAAGAGACGTAGCGGCATCGCACGCACCGTCAGAGCTGACGCGTCCATACTCTGTATCGTCGTTGCGCCACTAGGCCCAAGAGCGACGACTACACGGTCGTTGCGATCGACAGCACGACGGTCGGCCGCGACCTCTTGCCGACGCTCAACAAGAAACATCGGCTGCAGCTCTTCCAGGACCAGTACGTGCTCAAGATCAGCGAAGCCGAGCGCGAGCGGCTCGACCTCGCAAGCGACGAGATCGACATGCAGACGAAGTTGCGGCCACTCAACCTGCACGAAGTCACGCTCGCAACGAGTACGACAGCGCGTGGAGCCGCCTCTGATTGGCACGCTGTGCTCTAGCTAACACTGTCGCGATACTTGTATGATTCGCTACTCAATAGAGCAATACGCCGACGCGCCGCAGATTCCCGTGACCGTCACGACCGTTGCCGACGACACTGCGAGCGTCGACATGCGTGTGCGGCCGCCGCCTGAGACGTTCATGTTCAACGACGTCACGGCCGCGATGTTCAAAGAGTGGCGCGTGATCAAGAAGAACAAGTACGGCAAGAAGCAGCAGCGCATGCTCGGCATCGACCAGCACAAGACGTACAACCGCAAGGTCGGCGAGCGCGTCATCAAGTCGCGCAACACGACCAAGATCGTACGTGCTGCTGCTGCTGCTGTGATTGTGTGCTATACTATGTGATACTGTGCTGTGCGACCATCATCGCCACTTGCTTGCTCACTGTATGACATGTATGTGCGAGCAGGCGGAGCGACCGATCACGAGCGTCGGCTGGGTGCGCTTCATGACGGACCCGTCGGACTTTCAGATCTACTTCAAAGACAGTTTGGAGGAGATCGTGACCGACTACACAGCCGAGTCGCCCTACGAATGCGGTGCGTGCGTGCGAGTGTGTTGTGTGTGTGTATGCGACGCTCTCGCTCTGTCTCTTTCGCTCTCTGTGCTGGTTGACGCACTACTCACGTCAGATTCGCTCTTGCTCGTGACGTTGGCACGGATGCGCATGTCGGGGTCGCTGCAGCCGAGATCGTTGCAAAGCTCAAGTACATTCTGTCGCGACGAAAGTAGGACGACGAGGACGAGGCGTCAGCAACGACACACCTGCTGTGTGTCGAGCAAGTATGTGAAGAAGCGAGTGATGTTGTCAGGTGCTTTCACCAGTTGCCATTGCGATTGTACTAGCAACGTTCTATGTGTGGTAGTACTACTGACAACCACGTACGTTCCTCCAAAGCGCTTCGATCGCGCGTCGGATAGTCACTTTTGGCTGGCGCTGCTGCTGCTCAAAACGATGCAGCTGACGAGATGGGGGCGAGGACGTGCACACTGCGCTGTCGAGCAGCGTCGCTCGACTTACTCGCGAGACTGCATGGCACGACGTGGCATGTTGGGTCGGTAGTACTTCGAGTGGATGTCGACGAGAGGCCGCAGTTTGGACAGCCGGTTCAGCGCACGTGCACACACTGTGGCTGGGCGTCACGAGCCACCGAGTTCGTCGCGTTGCTTGACTGCATGGCGATAGAACGAGCGAGCGACTCGACACAGCAGCTGACGGACTCGGTCAGCAGCGATCGCACTAGACAAACCCATCGCGACGAGTCAAACGCGGCGCAAACGGCCGCGGCATGTCGTGCACGAGCGTTGCGTGGATCGGAATCTGCTCAGCGTCGCACGTGCCACTCACCACGCTCGTGTGGCCAGTACTGCTACCACGCGACCCGATGCTGCTGCGACGCCGAAAGTAGCGACGCCGACCGACTTCGAGGTCGTTCAGGTCGTCCGTGTCGCCGTCCGTCGAGCCGCCAAAGAAGAGAAAGTCCATCCGCGGCGGCTTGGACCGCGACCGCGACCGCGCCGATACATTCGTGCTGCTACTGCCGAGGCGCGACGATGCAGTCGAGTCGGCGCGCTGCCGCTGCTGCTTGGCGTTTGCAGCATCGAGCGCGTAGTAGCTGTCGGACAGCGCTGATCGATTGTCGTAGCTGCTCGTGCCGAGCACGTCGGTCGCTGTCGTGCGCTGCGCAAAGAACTGCTGCGCACGTGCGTACTGCTTTGCACGCTGCCGATTGAGCTTTGCGAGCTTCTGCTGCTGCTTGGCTTCTGCGCGGACGGCACGCGCAACGAACTTGCGCAGCCGCTTCTCTTCGCGACGCGTCAATGGTTGTGTGGCGCGGCCGTCATGCGCAGCTGGCGGCAAAGCAAGCACGTCGGCGCCGCGCGTGTCCATGAGCATCTGCGCCTGTTCGATCATCGACATGTGCGAGTCGAGCGTAGCTGTGCCGCGTCGTGCTTGCGCCTGGAGCTCTTCGATGATGAGGCGCTGCACGACGAGTCGTCGGTCGAGGTCGTCTTGCTGTGTGAGTGGAGACGGCTTGCGCAGGTCCATGCTCGCGCTGCTGCTCGTGCCCCAATCGAGCGCGACGGGCTCGTTCTCAGGAATGACCATGCGACTCGGCGCTGCGTCGCAGGTTGTAGGTTGTGGTGCATTGTGACGAGCGCATGGCGTCGGTGCGCCGATCGAGTCGACTGTGCTCCGGCGGCTCGAGTGACGGTGGAACACGCGTGCCATGCGGAGCGACAAGCGTGCGCGGCGACCGCCAGCGTGGCGCGAACGCAGACCAAAGAACCGCAGAATGCGCTTTAGGTGCATGGCTTGTGGCGCTGGTTTGCTTGTGCTGCGTGCGTTGCAGCAAGTTGCGTGCTGCTTTGCAAGATCGAGTGTGCGATCGTGCTCTTGCTTTGCGGTTGCGCTGTTTGTTGTTGTTGTTGCTGGTGGAGACTCGATGTGCTTGCGAGCGAATCTGAAAGTGCTGCATTGTTCCTTGAAGACTGGGTGGCGGCAGGGTTGTGCACACGCGCAGCACGTGCGCAGACGCTTCCTCGGTCGCTCAGCTGCGTGAGTCGACGACGACTTGTAAGCATCAGGAGAGAGCCATTTGGACGCAGAGCTTGATCGAAGCACTCGCAACCACCCAGACGGCGTAAGTAAGTCGGCGTCGCACATGCTGAGGAGTGGCTAGTCAGTCCATTATCATGCCTGTGCTGGCACGATTCGCGTCGACACTGTCGCTGACCATTTCGAAAATCCAGCTACATGGATCGATCGACCACAATGGCGCGCTTGCGCAATGCACTTGGAGACCAGTTCACCACGCCACAGTCGGTCACTGACATACCGCGTCAACAACGCACAAGCACATCAGTGTTCAGTTTGCTCTTCCGACCCAACAGCTGACGCGCTGCTACCGATCAGCCACGTCATTCGCTAAACGTGTGACCTCAAGAACTCGGAGCACTCGCTCTCACCCACAGGATACAAGTGAGTGACTGTGCTAGCATGTGCTTGCGGTCGCAAGCAGCAATGGGTAAGACAACGCTTGCTCTCGCTCGCTACAACAACTTCACATTGCGTTCTGTTGTCTGTTGTCTGTTTTGCATTAGCTGCCCTATCAGCTGTCGTTAGACATGTGCGGCGCGTGTGGCTCAGCGAGAAACGCAGTGACGATCGACGAGACACGCACGTAGCAGTCGCAGTTTGCGGTCTGGTACCGATACGACGCGTCCTTTGCGCAACGGAGCACGCTGTTTGCAAACCGCGTGAGTTTGTGCGAGCGTCGGAGCAGCCGCTCGAGCACCACTTGCTCGACGTTTGCGCGGCCGAGTAGACGTCGCGCAACGAGGCGCACCAGCGGATGGCGCGACGGGAACAGTCCAAACGTCGTGGTGTACGCAATTGCGGAGCAGTAGCTGCACCGATTGAGGTGCTCTGCATTGCGATCGGGCTCGACGACGCGGCGCAGCTCGCGGCGTAGCTCGCGGAATGCCGAGTAGCGGTACTCGAGCTCGTACTGCGGCTGCTGCTGGTGCCGCTGTGGTGCATGCTTGGTATCGACAGTGACTGGCTCCGTCGTGCCATGCGTGGCTGTATCTGTGTGCTCCGCGTAGCAGTATGGCAGCGCTACTGTTGCTGCAGCAGCGTGGCGTGGCGTCGCATGCTCAGCTGCCGTCGTGCTGATATCTGTCGCTGACGCTGCCAGTGCAGTTGTCGCTACCGATGCACTGTGTGCGCTACTGTCAATGACGCTGTCGTGGTGCGACAGGTGCTCGTCGATGAACTCGGTGCTCATGCGGATGTCGGGGATGCCGGTCTGGTACGGTCGGAGGAAGACCGCGACGACAAAGAGTGCGGCACTGTCACAGTCGACGCGTCGGTGGCTCGGTCGAACCTCGACGTGGTCGATCTGGTTGAGCGCTACTGCAAAGCGCGTGTTGCGCGACAAGCGCGAGAGCCGCTGGCGAGAGGTTGCAACCGAGTCGCTCGCGTCCGAGTTGGAGCTCGCTGTGCGCTGTCGCGCTGGATGTACTGGCGCTCGGTCGCTTGTGCGGTGCACTCGCGGAGACGAATGGCGTCGCTGGGTGTGGTTGACGTCGTGGTCGGGCATTGGTGTTCTCGCGTGCATGAGACGAGATGTGTGTGTGTGTCGACAGCTCGGTTGATGACGAGCAGACACGTTCTGTGATGTGGAGTTTGGCACCACACCTTTGTCCAACTGTGACGACATGTTACTTTTCGCTGAAGTGATCGTGAAAGCATGATGCGAATGTATGATGGAAGCCAGCTGGCTTCTGTAAATACGGGAGTACTGCTATATCTATGTGTGCCTGACGTATATAGCAGCAATCTGGCTCGATTTTGCAATTTGCACACATGGCTACAAAAACACGCGCAAATCGTCTGCGATTCATCCGTACAAATACAAGTAGTCATTTCTTGATTGCACTCACATGGGAATCTATGCATGCGATTTGACTCGTGCATTGCCATCTCACTCGCGTCTTTGCGCTGCTGAGAGCATGTCAAACGTGTCTGGTCGAATGACAGCGACCTCCTCTCTCACTCACTCGCGATCCTGCCACGCGTGCCTCGCACCACTACGACAATCGCATCGAGCCGTTGCGCCGTGAATCTAGTCGCCATTCGCTCGCGTTCGCCGACGTAACCGTTCATTGATTAGCAACGTGGACCACATGAGAGATTCATCAGCAGCATCTGCGCAAGCAGCTCCAGACGACAGCACAGTCGCGCTTTCAGTCTCGAGCACACAGTCGCCGCCGTCGCCTCCGCCACCTGCGTCCAACAGCCGCAAGCGCAACCGTACACCTGCCGACGCAAGCACAGGCACACCGATCGCTGCCGCGAATACCAACAGCAGCACGACCAACGACAGCGCAGTCGTAATCGACGACGACGACGCCACCAATATGTCGGAGAGCAACGACTACTACGGCAGCATGCAGCTGCGCGAGCTGCTGCCGCAGTCGCAGCGCTCGGCCGACGACCTCGAAGCCGCCAAGATGCGTGCGCGGCGCGGCGGCTCGAGACGCGTACCGATGCTGCGGACGCTTGTGCTGTGTGGCGCAGCACTGTCGCTGCTGCTCTTCACGTCGTACATCTACTTTAGCCGCGACGTGCACAGAGCTACTAGCACCAGCAGCAGTGTAGCCGATACACTGTCGCAGCCACTGACCGACACATACGCTGCTGCTACGACTGACGCCCCAAGCCGCAAAGAGCTACTGCAGCAGCTCGCGCGCGAACTCGAGCCGTTCGCCAACCCCGAGGAGCGCGTCTCAGCAAACGGCGCGCTCCACACAACGCTCCACGTGCGGCCTGTGCGGTACACGAACGGCCCAATCGCGTTCTCGACGCGCGCGTACGAGGGCTCAGTGCCGGGACCGACGTTGCGCGTCAAGCCCGGCGACATACTCGAGATCGAGCTCGTGAACGACCTTGGCCCCGACACGCGCGGCCCGTGGACGCTCAATACGCTCCATAGCCCCAACACGACGAACCTGCACGTGCACGGCATGCACGTCGACCCAAACGGCATCGCTGACAACGTCTCGCGCGTCGTCGCACCAGGCGAGCGGGCACTGACGCGCATCCACGTGCCACGCGACCACCCACGTGGGCTCTTCCACTACCACCCGCACTACCACGGCTCGGTGTTTTTGCAGATGGGCGGCGGTATGGCCGGCGCGCTGATCGTCGACGACGATGTTGTCGCGGACAACGTGCCGCCGACGTATCGCGCTTTGCCGCAGCACGTACTCGTGCTCCAGGAGTTTCGCTTCTCGGGCGGCCTCGGGTCGTCCGCTGTCGCTGTCGCCGCGGCCTCGCGCAGTCGCCTCGCGCTCGACCTCACATACACGCGCAAGTGTCTCGTCGACGAGCGCGTCACGGCGCTGTATCCACGCGTGCACCTCCCGCAAGCGTCGCTTGACATTCCCATGGAGTCGGACCCGGCACTGGCAGCAAAGTACCTGTACGGCGATACCGACGACGATCCAACGTCCGGCCCGCCGATCACCGACTACTTTACAGTCAATGGCCAGTACCTCCCCAAGCTAACGGTGCGCGCAGGCGAGAACCATCTGCTGCGTCTCGTGAATGCTGGCGGCGTCTGTACGCTCGAGCTGTCGCTGCCGGGCTGCTCGATGACGCTGACAGCAAGCGACGGCATCTACTTGCAAGCGCCGCGTGCGATCGAGACGCTCATTTTGTCAAACGGCGCGCGCGCGGACGTTGTGATCAACTGTGAACCGAATGGCTCGAAACACGAGCCGCTGCGGCCGCTCCAGTCGGTCCAGCACGACGCGCTCGACGCGTTCCTCGGCGTCTCGACCGACGTGTTTGCCGGTGTCGTCATGTTTGTCCATGTCACCGACGACGAGTTGCTAACACCAGCGCCTGTCATTACCGCGATCCCGAAGCCGTCGACACTCTACGACGCAAGCGCGAGTCTATTGACGCTCAGCGCTGCTGACCGCGCGCGCATGGACAAAGCAACATCGCCGTTCCGGTTTGCGTTCTCGATGGGCGGCACGACGCTCAAGGACGGCTTTGAGTACAAGAACTACTACATCAACGGCCGCGAGTTTGACGGCACGAGTCTGCGGGATATGCCACTCGGTGTTGTCCAGGAGTGGGTCATCGAGAACCGCCACTTGGCGGATGGAACGGTTGCGCGCGCGAACCACCCGTTCCACATGCACACGAACGCGTTCCAGGTCGTTGCCATGAGCCACGGCGACGGTGTTGAATATGCAGTCGGCGACTGGCGCGACGTCATTTCGGTCCCAACGCCTGGGAACGTCACGATCCGGTTCCGACCCGTGGACTTTACGGGCGTCGTTGTTGCGCACTGCCACGTGCTCGGGCACGCCGACGGCGGGATGGTTGCTGCTGTCACGATCACGCCGTGAGCAGCAGGCGAATGTGGAGGAGGATGGGCGACATTCGCAAACAACACTTGCCGCGTTTCATGGAGCGGAGAGTCATCGTTGCTAACGCATTT
Organism: Globisporangium carolinianum; assembly: GCA_023334275.1. NCBI lineage: Eukaryota > Oomycota > Peronosporomycetes > Pythiales > Pythiaceae > Globisporangium > Globisporangium carolinianum. The sequence goes on along the minus strand of JAASGP010000497.1, from coordinate 4,555 downwards.
CGTAAATTGTTAATCATGCATTGGGTTGCCAAAACGACAAAATCAAGCGTGAAATCCTACATTTGACTTTCGGTTCTCGATGCTGTCAAGGTGCTAACGCTGATTATGTCGACAAAGTTGCCAATGACGTTGTCAACCCATCGCCGGTATCTGCACTCGTGCCTAACGATAAATACATTGCTGCTGCTACGACACCACGCTCGCATTAGCTGCCGCCGATCGCTCCATCCGAGTGCACGTCACGAAAAGAAGTTCTCGCCGCTCTGCTCATTGAAGAACCGCTTCAAGAGCATCGGAATCGGGTGGTACCCACGCTGCGTGCGCGTGCAGACGCCGTGGTTGTCGCGTCCGATTACGAGCAGCGCATTGATAAATGCGCTCAGTAGCAGCTTGCGCGTCTCGGGGCTCGTGCACCGGAGCTTGACGCGCAGACTCGGCTGCAACTCGTGCTTTGCAAAGAACGCAGTGAGCGCCTCGCAGTAGGAACACGAACGCGCGCTGCGGTGATGGCGGCGACCCGCGAGCTGCGCAACATTCGACCGCAGCCGCGCAAAGCTCGAGTACCGATGCTCGATCTGGTAGTCAGGTTCGCGGAGCCGAGTTGTGCAACTTGCAGTTGCTAAACTATTGCTGTTGCAACTTTGCAGTTGCTGCAATTTGGTCAATTGCTGCGATGTTGCGCGGCGGCGCGTTGGGATGCCGTTCTGCTGCCGGTGGCGATACACGTCGAGTACGTAGTAGACAACGTCGTCACGCACAACGACGCTGTTGATCTCAACGCGTTCAATGCGGTCGAGAAAGAGCTGGATCTCGACGGCGCGCGACACGTGCTGCGGCACAACCGGTACTGGAAACAGCAACGGCGTCGGACTTGGGAGTGTATTTGCGGCCATGGCAGTCTGTACCGACGACTGCTCGACGCCAATGCGAGTCGACGCGGAGCTGCTGTGGCCCGACCGGTAGTCGAGCAGCACAAGACTCGACGCAACGCTCGTCGGTGTGCGCATGCGGCTGCCGACTAGGACGCTGCAGCTGCTCGTCGTCGAGCTGTCGCTCGCTTCGATCGAGAGCAGCGAGCGCTCGTCGTCAAACAGCTCGCGCTCGCTCGCAAAGCTCTCGCGACTGTATGCGTTGGTGGCGTCGTTGGCGTCGTCGTTGCTGTGCGCAGCAGCGCTCCACTCGTCGCGCAGATCCTGCCGTCGACTCGGCTTCCAGCGCCGCGTGCTGCTCACGGCTGTCGAGAACGCTGTGAGTGCGCGCATGCTGTTGCTGCTCGCTGCTCGTTGCTCGGTTGTTCTGTATGTGCTGCTCCAGCAGACACCAGCGCACCTGTGGACTCGTTGTTCACCTGCGCACACGCACACGCGTGTGTGCGTCTCGACCTTCTTCTGTCGATTCTGTGATTGATTATGCGCCGAGTGAGCCGACGCGAACAGAATGAGACGCTGCGAGAGTCGATGTTGTCCCATTCAACCCGTCTATTTAGCGTATGTCGTACCGTAATACTAGCAAAACACTGCTTATAACGTTGTCGTGTGCAGCTGAGTCGATTGAGACCGTCGAATGTGGGTCTCGTTTGGTCTCACCACAAACCCAAACCAGCTAGTTGCTGCTGTATGGCGCTGAACGGATTGCTGCTGCACTGGGTTGATCGCTCTGCTCCATGCTGCTCGCTGAATGGCGTCTGATGCTCGCCGACAGCAACAATCGATCGGTCGATGGACAGATCGCGACCAACCATCCACGCCGAGTCGAGTCCAGTAACACTGTTCGTTACCATTCATCACTCGTTGTATACACCATGTGCGAACGCTCTGAGTCGCTGCTTGCTGCCTGCGAGCTGTCGCTTCGAGAGCCTATCGTTGACACTCGTCTGTCTTCCCCTTGAGCTGGTGCTGCCGAGTTTGCACCACGCCAGGCGCACGTTAGCCAGCGCGTCGTCGTCGTCGTCGATTGACAGACACGATCGTAGCGACAAGGTCGACAGTCGTCGGTGTCTTGTACGAGGTCGGTATTTTGAGCCTCGAACATGCCTCGAGCAAGCCTCGTCTTCAAAGTTGATCATGGATCTTAGAGGTTGATGACGACAGTGGCTGAAGGCGTGACTGCTCTGTGGGCTCTGAAGCTCCGAGGCTTCTGCAGTTCACTCTCTCTCGGACCAACGAGTGTGCACGTGAGTGTTCCCTATTGACTGCGCTTCCATCGCGTGATTGTTCGTGCCACGCAGCAATGTCGACTGCAGACACTGACACTGTCGACTCGGCTGACCCCAACGCTGTCGACTCGGCTACTGCGACTATGTACGGCGCCGCTCCAGTCGTTCCACTACCTCTACCACGACCAGCTGAAACGCAAATTACAGCGTCGACACCACCCTACGAGCTCGACACCAAGCCGATTGCGTCGTCGTTTGACTACGCGACGAGCCAAGCAGGCGTGAAGATCGCCGAGAGCATCGCGTTCCTCGAGCGCATCGAGCAGATCGAGATCCTCAAAGTGCTCAAACGCGACGGCCACCTCGCGTACGTGATGGAGATGTATGTGCGCAAAGCTAGCTCGAATGCAAGTGAGCCAGTGAAGCGCGTCGACGCACTCGTGCTGCATGCAAACCCGCTCGTAGGCAAGCAGCTCGAGGCGAACTACCAAGTGGACCGCCACTTTGCCGAGTTTGCTGAGCTCCGACGCATGCTCCAGTACATCGCGCACCTGCAGGGCGGGAAGCGCCACGCTGCCAAGTGCGCGTACTGTTCGCAGCTGCTCGGCTTTGTGGAGCACAGTGTGTGGCAGCCGCGCTTCTGGATGCGGCTCTTCACGACGCAGACGAAGCGGCGCGACGTGCTCGGCACGTTTGTGCGCAAGATCGTCGAGCTCGCAGTGGCCTCCAAGTCGTGCGAACGCTGGCCGTGCGAGGCGTACTACCACATCCCGCTGCTTGTCGAGAAGTTCCTGCGCAAGCCTGCCGACGGCTCGTTAGGTATCATTTGAGTTGTCGTAGTCATCCACAGGTTGATGAACCCAATAGACATGAACCTACTGGTTTCCGCGTCACGTCTTGGACATTGTATGCCAGAGACGAATTCGCCACGCGAGTCGATGATGCCACTCCAAGGTTGCAAGCTGCTCCAGCTGCTGGTCGTGCTGCTGATATCGGTGCTGCACGTCGGCGGGTGACTGAGCGATCGAGCAGCATGACGCTCAATGCAACTCGCCACATCGTCGACTGTAGAGTGTTTGAGGCGACTGGACAGCACGATCGTTGCGCTGCGGCAGCGCCGGTTGCACACGTATCGACGCAGTCGCACTTCCCCGACATCGTGCGTGTGCTCATGCGCGACGCGTCGATGATGGACAGCGATGCTCGGCAGCTGCAATCACTGGCGCGGCGCGCAACGGCCACCTCGCTGTCCTCAAGTGGCTGCATGCATTTGCCAAGTGTGGAGCTCTTCGATGGTCGACAGAGGCCATGGACCTCGCTGCCGAAGAAGGTCACTCGGATGTCGTCGAGTGGCTGCATGCACATCGTACGGACGGCTGCACGACTGCTGCAATGGACAATGCTGCAATGAACGGCCATCTCGACGTTGTGCAATGGCTGTGTGCGCACCAAGAGATCGAGCTCAAGCTCACGGACGCCATGGTTGCTGTGATCGCGCGTGTTCGCTGGGAGAAGCTCGCGTTCGTGCAGCACTTCAGCAGCGGACACGACTGGAACCTGATGCACGAGAGTGCTACAGTCGCGAACTTTCACTGGTTCTACGAGACGCTGCGAGAGCACGTCGACGTCGAGCGCATTCGGTCGGTCGCGAGCATCTATGCTCGACGCGACATCCTCGAGTGGCTGCAAGAGATCGGCGAAGCGTAGATGCTAGCACGTTTTACTGACTTGAGCTGAGCTGCTCGCATCGAAAGCAAACAGAGCGCCATTCGGTGAGCTGACTGTTGGATGTGGATTCTGGGTATCCACTTCGCTGCTGCTGATGTCGATGGACGCGACTTGGCTGTCGCTGCTCGGCATTCGTGCAGCGCAATGCGCTCGTCGTTGCCATGCAGCCAAGTGCGACGCGCTGCAAAGCGTAACCAGCAGGACATTTGGGTTTACCACTCGGCCAGCTGGGTCACTCCCATCTGCTGCCGATTGGTCGGCTCACTGGATCATCATCGTCTGACTCCTGCGTGGACATGCCAAAATTCTGTTGTAAACAATGGGTCCTCTGCATCGGGCAATCCAGACACAAACACACGCAGCTAAAACGACATTCTGGCTGGCTGAGGGCTGATGTTGAGTCCGCCAACACTCCAACACCCTTTCACGTTGCGTCCGCTCTCACCGATCAGCGTGCGACTCGGCGTGTGACACAATTCGATTGGCATTGAGGTCACCACTGAGACTGCGTTCGCATGGATGCGCTGGACAGGTCGCGCTCTTCGTGCAGGCGCTCATCGTGTCGAGCTGGCGTCCTTGACATCAAATGTGCACACTCTTGATTTGTCCATCTACCGCACAGCACACTCCGTCATGACGCACCACTCTGCAGCCATCTCGCCCACCTACATG
>JAASGP010000496.1:0-17747 GCA_023334275.1 Globisporangium carolinianum | reverse complement strand
GAGTTCGTACAGCTCGGTGAGGTTCGTGTACACTGCTGTGAACGACTCGATCTCGTTCTGGCTGAGATCACTAGCGTCGTGCGAGTCGCCATCAGCCACATGTCAGTGTCGACGATCGCGGGTAAGCTGTTAGTGCCACTACCGTGCGAGTCAATACTTGACGACCATTATTAGTTGCTTTTATCATATCCTGTTCATGTTTGTGGTTGTCCAATAATGTTATAGCAATTATTTGACATCCAACATCGATATTATACGTTTGCAGCACATTTCTTCTCGAGCATTCATTTTCGGCAGTCCCCTCACACACGAAGCCGACAGATTGAGAAAGAGTATGGGACGCTCGCGAAGCCGCTCGCGAAGCGCGTCGCGCTCACCATCGCGTCGTCGCGACCACCATCACCACCATCGCAGCAGCAGTCGGCGCGACGACTATGGCGCACCGTCGTCGTCATCGTCAAAAGCACGCAGCAGCTACCGCAGCAGCAGCCGCCGCAGTCGGAGCCGCAGCCGCAGTCCAGCAACATCACGCCAGCACCGCCATGACAGCGGCAGTGGATCAACTTCGTTGACGTCACGCCGGCGTGCATCGAGCGACGTCGACAAAAGCGACACGCAGCAGCGCAAACGCGCACGCATTGACGAACAACCATCTGCTGCTGCTGCTGCTCCATCCACTTCTCCCGTCGATGTGAAGCAAGTGAAAGCGCAAACAGTCGAGAAGAACGGCGAGATCTCGATGACGATCGACGAGACGAACCGCGTGCGTTTAGCACTCGGTCTCAAACCGCTCTCGATCGGTCCATCAGCGACCAGTCGCAACAGCAGCAGCAGTGCGAGCGACGCGAACGTCGTGAACCTCCAAAAGACGAGCGCGCAAGTCGACGCTGAACGTGCGGGTGTTGAGCAGAAGCGCAAGCTCGCGCAGTCCAAGACGCGACGCGCATTGACCGCGAAGCTCGCAGGCCAGTCGATTGGCGAGCAGCTCTCGGCGTCAGCAGCAACGAGTGCGCTCGACTGGGTCAAACAGTCGCGCAAGCAAGTCGATGCTGCTGCAGGCGCGACGGAGTCGGCTAGCAAGGACCGTACTGCTTCGGCTACGTACGATGCGGCTGCGCTTGCGGGTCTAGTTGTAGCGCACGACGCAACAGCATTCGACGACGGCAATAGCGTCGTGTTGACGTTGCAGGACGCGCCTGTGCTCGCAGCCGATGGGAACGACGTGAACGACGCGCCGGACGCGCTCGTGAACGTCGAGATGTTGGAACAAATGCGGCGCGCGGCAACGCAGCAGCAGCAGCAACGCGCTTTACGCCCAGCGTACTCGGGTGTCGACGACGACGAGTTCATTAGCATTGGCAGTCGTCGCAACAAGCCAGTGCGGCTCTTGGCCCAGTACGACGACGACGCGGACCGCAAAGCGCACGTTGCAGCGCAGCAGTTTACGTTGGACGCAACTGGCAGTGCTGCTGCTGGGACTGGTGCGAATGCTGCGACCGCGAGTGATGGCCAGGGCGTTGACACCGACGACGTTGCAGTCGTGTCGTTAGCGATTGACAAGACGAAGCGCATGACCGAGTACCTCACAGCGGACGAAGTTGCTGCGACATTTGCAAAAGCAAAGCGCAAGAAGCTCCGGAAGAAGAAGTCAAAAGTGACCGTGAGTGATGGGCAAGCGGATGGCGATACCGACATGGATGCAGCAACGCTTGTCCAGCAGCTCGAAGCTGAAGCGCTCGAGCACGCAGCGCGCGATCGCGGTCGGCGCCGCCGCCGCATCACGGACGACGATGACGATGACGGCACTGCAGTCGATGATGACGTCCAGCTCCAGCGCTTCCAGGACGCACGCGACCGCGCAAACGCAACGGCGACAAACGCGCTGAACGCAATGAACCGCAAGCGGCGCGTCGCTGCTGCTACGGACAATGACAACGATGACGATGCAGCAGTTGATGCCGACGCGGCTTTGGACGCGGAGCTGAACGCGTCGCTCGCCCGCACGCGGCAGCGCGCAGCAGCTGCGGTAGCGACAACAGCTGAACCGACTGAGTCGTCCAAGTCGCCAGCTAGCGCGATTACAAGTGAAGAGCGCATTGCTGCACTCGTGCGCCAGACTGTTGGACTTGATGCGTCTGAGGCACCAGCGTCGGCTGCGAGCTCGACTGTCCCGACGGAGTCAGCAGTTGCGCCGTCGACCGTGAGCGTCGGTCACGTGTTTGGCACTGCGCCGCAAACACTCAGTGCCAACTCAAACACTGTTGTGTTCAACGATGCGACCGACTTTGAAGCGCGACTCAAGAGCGCAATCGCTCAGCGCAGTCTGCAGTTCCAGGCCGTTGCACCATCACTCACGACCACGCCAGCAGGACCAGCAGTCCTGGCGACTACCGAGACAGCGTCGACTGCAACACACGACGACGAGATGAAGCGCGACGCCTCCGACTCGGATAACGACTCGGGCGATGACGCCAGCAACTGGGGCTCCGAGCAGCCGCTCGTTGCGTCCGGCATGGCTGCGACACTCGCGCTCTTGCGTACGACGGGCGAACTGCGCGACACGCGCGTCGAAAAGCAAGCCGGTCGCGCCAACGACGAACGCGATCGGGACGTCGACGACGCTTTGCGGATCAAAGACGGCGTGAAGCTCGACTACCGCGACGAGTTTGGGCGGTTGTTGACGAAAAAAGAGGCGTTTCGCATGCTCTCGTACAAGTTTCACGGCCACGCACCGGGGAAAAAGAAGCAGGCGAAGCGCTTGAAAGCGCTCCAGGACGAGCTGAAGGCGCAGCAGCAGCGCAGTAGCGAAGGTAGTGTGACCAAGATGCGCGTGCTCGAGAGGAAGCAGCAGCACGCAAAGCAAGCGCACGTTGTGCTCTCGGGTGGCGTGTAGAAGGACGACAAGGGACAACGAGTGATGGGTAGAGCACGACGATGGGATGCGATGGAATGCATGGAGCCACACTTGATAGGGAGTACGAGGAATGAACAAGTGTCGTTACGAGGCATCGAGGCTACGATTGTGTTGCTGTGGCAGCTATGACTTGTAGTTTGTATGCCACTGCGAGTTGCTGTCAGCTGTCCTCACTGCTTCTCGCGAGGTTTGGTGCGTCCATGTGGACATTCGCACTTGCACTACCACCTCATGGCGCACAGAGCGGGTTTGTGCGCGCACTCGCAACGACGACGACCGCGCCAAAGTGCGAGTTGCTACTCGCAGCTGCTGCTTGGCGATCAGCGTTAGAATCGTCGTCTGTGAGTCGCAGCTCCGACTCTTTCGGCGTCATGACTTCGAGGTACGACGAGTCGTCCGAGTCGAACGTCCCAGTCGGCAAGCGGCCTCCACTCAAGTGGTTGTGGATGTGCTGGTGCTGGTGGCCTCTCGCAGTTGTTGGAAGCTCGTACTTGTGGCTGAGACTACTATTGCTACTGCTGCTATTCGAGCCTAAGCCAATGCCGTGGACACAAACGTCGCTTGCCGTCAAGCTTGACGACAATGGCGACACCGCTACAATCGGATCGATGAACGTCCGGAGCTGCGCGTCCTGCTGCATGTCGTGGTGCACTTCGCGAAACATGCGGACGACGGCGGCCATCATCACGAGCTCGCCAGCGTTCGACGTGATGGCGTAGAGCGGCGACGGCAGGAGGTACCCGACAAGCAGCGCGAGCGCGCCGACAAACATCCAGATCCACGGATTGAAGCACGTCCCGTGGACCGTGTACGAGTAGAACGTGCCGTAGTTCCAGAGCTGGAGGCCGAGGTGGAGCGCGAGCGCAACGAGCACGAGCGCTGGGATGACCGACACGACTGCGTGCGTTGTTGCGTCGCCTTCGATGTCGTAGATGCTCGCGATTTCGGCTTCCGATTGGCCCGACCACTTGTAGGTCACGACAAAGTTGAGCACGAGAAGCGCGAGGCTCACGAGCCAGACCGAGCACCGCACGAGCAACGAGCGTACGTGGTGGCGGCGACTCGTCCGGGTGTCCGCACTGCGACCGCTACGGCCACCTCGATCGGCGTGACGGTCGCTGCTGCGTTCGAACGCAATGCCGCAAAAGTTGACCGACTTTTGCTTGTGCACAACGTACGCGATCTCGTAGCACACGAGCAGGAGCAGCGGCGTCACGCACGCATGGAATGCGAGCATCGCTTGGGTGCTCGTCTTGCTGCGGTCGATGCCAGTCGTCGCCATGACGACGTTGTCGAACGCGATGCAGCAGCAAATGAACGGCTGCGTACGCACGACGTCGTACCGAGTGATCGGATCAGTTAGTCTGTTGTCTCAAGGCTCGCTAGCGTCGTCTCTATGTAGACGTATAGACAGACGTATAGACAGGTATGCATGCAAGTGCATGAGGTACGTACTGGGAGTAGGAACGCTGCCATCGTGCTGTACTTCTTGGCGTAGCCCATCGAGTAGTAGAAGAGTACGACCGAGACAGCTGCAAAGAACCAGTAGAACGGCACGTAGCTCGTCGGCACTGCGATGGTGCCGTTGTTGCTGCTGTCGGGAGACGCCGCCATGCTGCGTGAGTGTGAAGAGCACGAGGTTGTCGTAGTAACCGCAGCGAGGCTGCTGTCGTTGTTGGTACTGGCGAGGCGACTGACAGCAGGTGCCAGTGACGAAGACGTGGCCTCTCGTCAAGTGCGCTCGCTGGTGCGTGTGGGTTGAGCGCGCGAGGACTTTCTCAAGCGCTGCAGCGTCTGAGCCGACGAGATCTTGGTGATCGAAGCCTACCGGCCTCGAGTACAGAGGCGTCGAACCTCGAGAATCAGGACGATAGCAGACTCCGAGTACGTAAGCGGCGAGTGGCTCCTAGTCGATACGCGTTCGCTTCCTCGCTGCTGTCTTATCTGCGCACGACGCAGTCACGAGATGCGCACACCATCGCGACGCATACACAAGCGCTAGTCTAGTAGAAGAAGAGAAAGACGAACGTCGCTAGTCGATGCTATTCATAGGAAACGGACTCGCTGAGCGGACTAGCCAGTCTGTGAGCGCACTAACTCGGTATCGGATCTCTATCGAGGCTCTCACATTTGCATCTGAGCGCCAGTTTGAGTGTGGCATGGTGTCTGCAGTTGCGTCGAGTCCATGCTCATACTGCTACTGCTGAAAACAGCCATGTCGACTAAGCGCTTCGCTTGTGTTCTGCTTCGTGATGATACGCAGGAGGTCGAAAGTGATCGAGTCGAATATTTGCTGTAATTACACAGAAAATGTCCTACTCTGTCGCAGCATCCGTTCGTAAAATCATTTTTGCTGAATACTAACAGTACATATCCACATTTGAATCATTCTTGCCGTTCTTACTGAACCCATTCGACACGCTTTATTGGCCGTTTTGATAGGCAAACAAATCATTTGCACTCGTTGAGACCACTTGACGCAATTGCGCCAGCTTCGACGCGCCACCCAAGTACCAGCTTGACGCATAACACAGCACGCTGCATTAGCGACAGTTGTTGTCTCTCTCGCTCGCGTCCATACGTACACGCCGTTGCTGCTGCCATGCGCTATGCACTGCTCCTCACGACAGCGCTTGCTGCAGCATCTGCGATCTCGACGGCGCACACCAGCCATGTCCACATCGCAATCACGCATCGCAGTCGGAGCGATCACGCAGCGCATGTCCGCCCGCATGCATCCGCGACAGCACTTCGCGCTAGCAACGATGCCGATGAACTGAGCGAGCTTGGCGACGCGTCCTCGCGTGCAGACTCGAGCAGTAGCAATAGCAGTAGCTCCAACAGCAGCGTCGCGACAGTCGAACTGCCAATGCCATCGACGAACGTCTCGACGTGTACGCTCGCACCGAATACGCTGTCGCTCGCATGCAACAACGCATGTGCGCCGTTCTCGCCTTGTCTGCGTATCGACAGCGGCGCGCGACCGAGCGCGACTGCGACACGCGTGACAGCTGCTGCCGCGTGCCCGTACGAGTGCTTCCAAGTCAATAGCACAACACCGCAGAGCTACGAGACGTTCCAGTTCCTCGTGCCGTTTAGCAGCACGTACAAGAGTCCGCAAGAGCTCGCTGGGACGTTCACGCCAGAAGCTCTGACTGCGTGGAACGACACGAAGGCGCTGCCGTCCGAGAGCAATGCGCTGCTCCAGCGCGTCGAGCCGCTCGTGCTGCCGAACACGACACAAACAGTGTACGTAGATATGTTTATACGTGTCAGTATGTGCGTTTATGCTTGTGTATAGCATATACAATGCTCGACTCACGCGATTGTACGCCAATAGCAAGTTCCAGGGTGGCTCGACGCTCGATACGCAAGTCACGCGCGGCCGCGTTGCGAACGTTGCGCTTGCGCCGACGCTATTGACGAACCAGTCGAGCGTCCTAAGCGTCTTGCTCGCAAACTTGCGCCTCGAGCCGTACACCGACACGCTCGTAGCGATGGTGCCACCGACAGTTGTCGTGCTCGTGCTCAACAACGGCCTGCTCACGCGCTTGCCAACAGGGCTCGCGACACTCACGAAGCTCAAGACGCTGTACGTTAGTTGTATACGTTTGTGTGTGTATGTATACGTTCGTTGCTGTTGTATTTGCACTGACGCTCATGAGCGACTCCTGTGTGCGTGTGTCGGTGGCTATTAGAAATGTGAACCGAAACTACATCACGACGATCCCGTCGACTGCGGCGAAAGAGCTCAAGGCGCTCACTGCGTTGTACGTTGTGCATGTTGGTGAACTGAGTCTCGATGGGCTTGGGCGATGGCTAGGCTGTACACATACTGACACGTGTGCATGCAGTGGCGCAAACACGAACGGCCTCACGTCCTTTGATGCGGTGTTTGCCAACCTCGCGCTTCTGTGCGTTGCAGTCGGTCACACATGCGCAGTCGGTTCTGCTGTCTGCTGACTGCTGCTGTGTGTATACGTTGTCGCAGGGACCTCACAACGAACAACCTCACAGCGATGCCAGCAGTACTGGCAAATTACACGAACCTTAAAAAGCTGTACGTATGGACGTTGTGCTGCATGCACTCGACTGGTCGGTTCGTCCGTACTGACACGCTGCGACGTGGATGTGATGGACGTTTGTGTCGCCTACTGCGGCGGTACACCAGACACATTAGCGGGAATCAGATCACAGCAGTCGACAAGACGGCAACGATCAAGACGTTGACAGAGCTGTGCGTTCGTGGTCTCGTCGTCGCGTCGGTCTGTCATCACTGCGTTTAGCGGCTGCTGGATCGCACGCCAACTGACACTCTCTGTCTGTCAATGACTCGCGCATCACCATCAGCTACATCTACGACAACCGCATCAGCCGCTTCGACGCGCTCTTCCCGAGCCTCACGAAACTGTACGTCGTCATTGTTCGATCTTGCTTTATGCTCGTGCAATCAGTCGCGCTAACACATACACGTCTTACGCTCGCATACGACTCGAGCAGGAGCCTCATGCGCAACAACCTCACAGCCATTCCGCCCATTGTGTTCAGCCACACGAAGCTCCGCCAGCTGTACGTTCCATCTAACTATCTATCTGTACCACCCAATCGCCCACGATTTGACTCTGCTCCTACTGGCGCCTTCGCTGCTGACGGCAACCTGGATGCCCGACTAGGTATCTACGTGGGAACCCGCTGACGAACGTCACGATCACGTCAGCGCAAGCCAAGTTCCTCACGAGCCTCACGAATCTGACACTCGATGCCCCCAGCGCAACGGCAGCAGCGACGTGCACAACGCCGCAAGTGATCCGCAACGTCACATTCTGCATTACTGATAGCGTGACGTTAGTACCGACACTGTCGCCAACATCGTCACCAGCAGTCGCAGCGACAAACAGCAGCACGCCGAGCCCAGCAAATGCGATCAACAACAATAGGGGCAACGACACGAGTGGCACGTCGATCGCTGCGATCGCCACGACAGTCGGCGTCACGCTCTTGCTGCTCGCAGCAATTGCTGCTGTGTACTACCGCAAGACGTCGGCGTTGCAGTCGCGTGCATCGGATGCGAGCTCAGTGACTGGCGTGTCGTCGCCGTCGGCTCAAGCGGCTCGACCGATTCGTACGAGCCACCCAAAGAGCAGCAATAGCAGCAACAACAACAGCGCTGCCGTGTCGGTCTGGGACGACCCTGCACTGCTTGCAATGCAAGTACCAGTCGACGACATCACGGACGTGCGGCGACTCGGCGATGGCGCATACGGCGACGTGTGGCTCGTGAAGCTCCGCTTACGTGTGAATGAGACCGCAGCACGCATACCGGATGCAATCCGCTCAGGTGCGAAGCACAACACTGTCCTGCTTGCTTCGAAGCGACTGAAGCAGCTCGTCGACCCGAGCGAGCGCGACGCGAACCGTGCGCGGACGCAAGCGTTTATCAGCGAGATCAAGCTCGTGTCGACGTTGTCGCACGCCAAGATCGTTGCGTTTGTCGGCGCTGCGTGGACTGTCGAGTCGGACTTGCAAGCGCTGTTTGAGTACATGGACGGCGGCGACTTGCGCACTGTGCTTGACGACCCGCGCACGCCACGCGCATGGTCGCTCCGCAAGATCCAGCTCGCACTCGACGTTGCCGAAGCGCTTGCGTTCTGCCACGCGCTCGAGCCCGCGCTCGTGCATCGCGACCTCAAGTCCCGGAACGTGCTACTCACAGTGGACGGCGCGAGTGCAAAGCTCGCGGACTTTGGCGTCGCGCGGTTCCGATCGCAAGCGAATACGATGACAAGCGGTGTCGGCACTGCGCGGTGGCTTGCACCGGAAGTCATTACTGGCGATGGTGGCTACGGACCAGCAGCCGATGTGTTTTCATTTGGTGTCGTCTTGTCGGAGCTCGACACGCACGAGTTCCCGTACGCGGCTGAGATGAAGCGCCGCGAGCTCGTCGAAGTCGCGTTATTGCAGCTCGTTGCAAGTGGCGACGTCAGGCCGCGCATCGATGCGTCGTGTCCCGATGCGATTGCAGCTGTTGCTGCGCAGTGTCTCGCACTCGATCCGTTGGCGCGGCCGCGTGCCTTTGAGATTGCGTACGAGTTGCGCGTCATCAAGCAGCAGCTCGAGTGAGTGGGTTGGACAAAGGACGAGCTGACAATGCTCAAGTCCAGTTCGTAGTGGCTAGTCGTCTCTCAAGGCGAACGAACGGACAGACCACTGCGGCGACTCGACGCAGCTTGTCATCGTTACAGCTCACATTGCGACAGCTCCTGTTGATCTCGGTTTTCACGCACGCTAGCAACTCTCGTGTCGATGGATCGCAGTTGCTATCGCTCTCGCGTATGTTTGTTCGAACCAATCGCTACTCACTGCTGCACGATATACTTCGAAGTACTAGACTCGACACCTATCATGTTGAGGCCTCCTGAACAGCGTCCCATCCCATTAGACGATGGTGTATCTGCGACCGCACAAATCCTTCTTGTACGACCGCAGCGCGTACGCGAGTTCCAGTGCCGTCGGCCGGTCTGTCGGCTGCAGCGACAAACACAGCTGTGCGAGCTCAAGAATCTGCGGCGGACAGGTTGGCAAACAGCTTGGACGCAGCTCGCCGCTCGCTACGAGTTGCAGCATCGCGACGTTCGCGAGCGGATTGCCGTTCGTATCACGGACGTCTTCGTACGGCAACTGGTGCGTGTCGAGCTCCGACAGCACAACACCGAACGAAAAGATGTCGGCGGCTGATCCGTACGTGCCGTCGCCAGTGATGACTTCTGGCGCAAGCCACTTGCCGGTCCCGACACCAGACGTCATCGTGTTGTCCTCGGACCGGAAGCGCGAGACGCCAAAGTCGGTCAGTTTGGCTTGCAGCACATCGTTACTATCATCGTCATCGTCACTGCCACTACTACCAAGCAACACGTTGCGCGACTTGAGGTCGCGATGCACGAGCGGCGGGTTGAACGAGTGCACGTACACGAGCGCTTCAATGACATCAATCGCGATCTGGAGCTTCTCGGGCGTCCACGCTTGAGCGTCTGCATCGTGTGGTGGAGCAAGTCGAGTGATGGTGTTGCCTTTCTGCGTAGAATGGCTACAGCGACATCCTCGTCTTTGTCACTATCCTATGTACTGTTTGGCACGAAGCATACTGCAATCACGTTTGGATCTCGACTTGAGATGTTGCATATCGAGTTGTAGAGACTCGCTGCAAACAGCAGCAGACACTCACATACAGCAATACCAGACGAGCACAATGAGCGCGCTCGACGATAGCAACGGCAGCAACGACGCGCAAGCCACGTTCGACCAGGAGAACCTCAACGAAGACGTCACGCGTTTGCGCGCACTCTGGATCAACGAAATGGTGCGACGTGCATACTGCATTGTGCACTGCGCATTGCAGAACCAGCAATCCGTTAGTCACACACACACGACGTGCTGCCCATGTCGCAACCCACAGAACGCACCGGATTTGCTGCCGTACGACGACGAGATCGTCGCAGAGATGCTTGATCAGATCCGGAACCAGGTGCGTGCACATGTGTATACGTGCCATAGTGTCTGCATTCGCCTACCTGCTCTCCTGTATGCTCCAGCTAATAGAACCAACGGACTGACTGATGGCAGCAAGAGTACGTCGACTCGGTGAGCGACCAAAAGGAGCTGCTCACAGAAGAGCGCGCGTTCGTGAACAAACTCTACCAGGTGCGTCTCGTGTGGTCGTCTATGACTGTATGGCTGAGAGCGTGTATGAGAAAGAGGATTAGCGCTACAGCATCTGAACGAGCAAGCGCCTCCACTCTGACGCTTCTATACGTCTCGCTGTATACGTATGTGTATACGTCTGTGTATATCGCCAGATGGAGATCGATCGACTGCGCTACATGGTCGCGTCGTACCTCCGCACGCGGCTTCGCAAGGTGCCGAGTCTATTGACTTGCAATGTCGTCACGCAGGTCGCTCACTATACACCCATGTATACTCATATGCATACTCGTATACTCTTATCACAACTACCCAGATTGAGCGGTTTGCAACGCATTTGCTCAGCGACGCAACGCTCTCCGCCCGGCTCTCACCAAAAGAGCGCGCGTTTGCGCAGCAGTACGCCGAGTTGATTGCGACGCACGTGACCGACTTGGCGCTCGGGAAGTTTGCTGACGAGCACCAGAGTCTGACTGCTGATGGCATGGGTACGTGGTGTGAAAATAGGTTGTGACAAGTTGTGATGTGTACTCACATGTGTACTCACATGTGTCACTACGTGTCACTATCAGTTGTCGAACCGGACTTCGATGCATTTGTGTTTTGCGAGAGCGTTACGTCGCTTGGGCAGCTCCAGTGCGACGACCGCGGCGCCGAGTTCATTACAATGCGCGCGCGCGACCGGCACGTGCTGCGGTACCGCACTGTGAAAGCGCAAGTCGAAGACGGGAGCGTTGCGCTCATTTGATGGGATGGGACGCAGTCCATTCTAGCAATGGACGTTTTATGCAAATCTGGTGATTAGATATACGCAGACATGCATACAAGTATACACGAGTATACACTCGAATGGCAAACGATCGAGATGCATTCGCGCAAGTCATTGGAGCATACAGTGATTAAGTTAATTGGACATACACAGAGATCGCATACGCTCTCACGCGTAACGAGTCGTAACGTGTCGGTTACCACAATGGGTTTGCGAGCGATGCAGTCGCTGAAAACACGATCCAGAACGCTGCTGGCTGTTTTCGTGTGTTCAGCATATACAACCCATACAGACCGTCAGAGCGTTATGGACATATACCGAATGCTGCACCGTATACACTCACGTGCCACACAACGTACAATGAGCACGCCGAGTTCGAGCGCGATGACAGCGACTTGGAAGTCTTCGTACGACGTTAGCACGACGTTCGGGAGACTGTAGCGCGCGTAGATGTGCGGCACGAGCAGCACGTTGCGCGCAAACTCCATCGCACACACGAGCAGGTACTGTTGATTCGATAGGTATAACCGACATATATACACCAACGCATCGATATATAAACATGTGAGTCGATAGCGTTCAATACCAGCTGCCACAACGTGTACAAGCAGGCCAACATATACAAACGCACTACGATCGTCCAGCTCATCTTGTCGGACCGCACGGCTTGGAGCCCGACAGCACCGACGAATGCGCCAAAGATGTTTGTGAGCCTAGTTATACGTTACATACCACATAATGAGTCGATGAGGAGCGATCGCGACGACACATACAGCATATACGTACCACAGATAGTTCCAAGACGACAGCAGCCCGAAAACGAGCTGCAGCGCGGCAACGACACGGACACGCGACGAGCGCTGGGCGGTTGACGCCCACACGCGCTTGTGGTACGCAAAGCCGCTGTAGTTGCGCTCGACGCGCCACGTCGATCGGTTTGCAGACTGCGCGCGTGTTGTTGTCGGCAGGATCGGGTCGTACACGGAGCTATTCGCTTGGCTCGTCATGCTGTTGTGATTGTAGCTGCTGAGTGGCTGTGATGGTTGTGGTAGACTGGCGACTGACGACTGATGCTACTGATAGCAAGGCTTGCGAGTCGAGCGGCTGCAGCAGATGCTGATGTGTGTGCTTGCGATTCGCTTGCGCTGAGCCGCTGGTTGCACTGATGTGCGAGCTGCTGGTGTGCGTGGGTGTGTCTGAAGGGGTGGGCGTGGAAAACCAGTCAGTGCGCGCGTAGAGGCGCGTCGTGTGCACGTGCGACTGCAGAAACACAGCGATGGATGTGCTGTGTGTGTGTGTCGGTGCGAGCGAGTGCGGCAGTGCAGAGCTGCTCGCGCGTCGAAGAACGAGATGGCGTCGTGCAGCAGCAGCAGCAGATGCTGGCGTTGTTTGGCGCTGTTAGTCGGCGCGAGCGATTTTGCGTTCTCTCTTGCGCAGCTCCGTCAACTCAAATCTGATGCAATGAAGTATAGACTGAGTCAATCTGGCTCCACTCGCTCAACTTATATATCAATTGTTCGAACACAGCAATTGAGCGAATACCACTTTTTCATGTTGTGCTGCATACAAAACTGTCACAGGACATTCGGGTATCATAAATGCTGACTTATTCTTTGCTTTCAGCCTAAATGCGATCTGATACAATGATGCTTGTCTAAGACTGCCTAATGATGGCTCACTGACCAGCATTCAGCACTGACGCATGCCGCTCATGCAAGCGCATGCTTACACTCATCGAGCTCGATACGACTTGCGACGCTCAGACAAACAGGCATGCGCGCACACATGAGATGTCGAAATGTGCTGCTGCTGTTGTTGTTGCGTGGGACAAGAGTGCTTGCTATCGCAGTCCGAGACGCAACCAATCTGTGTGCCAGGATCTTTCCACGCACGACGCTCGCCATGCACCAATAACGATGCACGTTTGCGGTTGTCCTATACTAGTACGACGTACTCGTTTTGCAATGCACTAATCACCTTGACGTGCAATCGCACGATCTCCGTCGTGCGTAATTGCTACAAGACCACACATGCGTCTTGTCTCGGTTCGACAAACAAGATTGCACTTACACACACCGCTCGCACGTCTGCAGTGTCTACGATCTACATCAGTTGCCATTTGCTGCATCCGCAAGATCGAGCACTAACAGCAATAGCAACGAGAAGATGCAGCCGACTGCTGCGTGGATCTACAGACTCTACCCGCTCGTCCTCGCACTCGTCGCTGTCGTACGTACATGGCAGCATTCGCTACCTGCACACACACACACACATACGATGCAACGTTGCTGCACACATGTCACTCACCTCACATTGTATTGCATCACGCATCTGTAGGCTGCCTGTGCTACGTGCGAATGGTTCTACCACCGAGACGTACGTCTTTGCAATCCGTCGCATTGCTCGCTCGCGCCTTGCATATGCGATGTCGCCTTGTTTGTGCGACTCGCAACGCACACACACGTCGCATTGCAACTCACGATGCGCCAACCACTCCCATACAGCTCGAGACGCGCAAACCAGCTGGCGACATGGCGATCGCGTACACGCTCACAGCGACGCCGCAACTACTTGCGACACTGCTGATATTGTACTACGCAGCAACGTTTTGGTCGCATACAAGTGCGTTTCGTCACGCGCTGGTTGCCGACTCGTGCGTGCACCAGACACTCGCAATGGCGTTGCAAGCTGCTGTGCTCCACTCGACTGCGCACATGGGCACGAGTCTCTGCTGCGCTGCACCAGGACTCTGGTACGACCGAGCGCAAATGTGTATCAGTGTGTTGTTGCTGTATGGACACTCATTGCTGCTACCATCGACAATAGCCCAATCGACGTCATGAACTGCGACCTCTCGAGCATCGTCGCATGTCCCAAGCGCGTGCAGCACCTGCCATACTTTGACCTGTTCCCAAGACTCGCACAGACGCTTGCGACGTACGCATTGGCGCTCGCGCTTGCGAGTGTGAGTGCTGCACACACGATGCAGGCGCTGGACGCACGTCGACGTTGTGCGCGACTCGCAGCAACGGGCGTCACGATGCAGCAGATGCAGCAGAGACCGATGATGCTTGTGACAGCGAACGTGTGTGGCTGAACGTTTGAACTGTGAACCCAAATCACCACAGAGATGATTTGCGAGTCATTTACAAATGATGCAAACACAGAGAATCGCAACGACACTTTCCCATTCATAAGCATGAACCAGTATAACATCAGGAAAGCGTTGCAACAGTGTAGCAAGTCAGACGATTCGCACCTACAGTTCTGAATACTTGGCAAGTCACTCGCAGCTGGTGATTGGTGGTGTGGCAGCTGCCATCATTCGGGTTCTTATGATGCACGACCACAGCGCATCGGAGTCTCTACCCACAGACGACTCGCTTCGTGCTCCGTGCACACACACGCACAGACGCACACAGCACCAACACGAACGACTACCAGCCAGACAATGTGCATCGTTCCAACCGTTTCAACACCATCACGCAACAGCAGAAGCAGCAGTAGCAGTAGCAAAGCATCAAGGTCGTGTATCGTACCGGTGTCGCTGGTCCAGATGGTACACGTATTGCTTCTGGCGATAGTAACGGTCGTTGCGACTGCTAATGCACAGACGTGCGCTATACCCGCGAGTACGCTCTCGTTCAGCTGCGGCTCGGCGTGTCTGTCGACCCAGTCGTGCGTGCGCAAGGCGTCGACTGCGTGCGACGTCGAGTGCTTTTCGGTCGACGCGAGCGCGTTTGCGTTCCTCATCCCGTACGACGCGACCGTGGGCGACACGGCGACGACGCCATCGAAGAGCAACAGCGCGCTCACAAAGATCGCCAAGCTCGCACTACCAAGCACGACGATGGCATTGTACGTGTGTGTTGTCAAGTGGGTGTATATGGATATGACATCCGCTCATTCTGTCATATTCACCCACGCGCATGACCCAATATGTATTCACCCATCCCAATGACCCACCAATGACCTACAGCATTTTGCGCGGCGGCAGCAGCCTCACGGGCTCCAAGCACGCAGCAGTCGCGAAAGTCGAGATCGTCGACGACTTCCTTGCTGCCAGCACTCAACTGACACAGCTGCAGCTCGCCAACCTGGACCTTGGCGCGACTGTCGCGACGCTCGTGCCCCACTTTCCGCGCCAACTCACAGAGCTCTCGCTCGCAAACGACCTCCTCGAGTCGTTCCCGTCGGCAGTCACGGCGTTCAAGGCACTCGAGAAGCTGTGCGTCCGTATGTCTGTGTATTAGTATATCTGAGTATGGATGTGTGGCTGTGACTGTTGCGTAGACTGACGTAGTCTGTGAATACAAATGGCGGTTGCCACCCATTCATCCACCAGTGTCTTGAGCGACAACTTCATCACACAAGTCAACGCGAGTCACGAGATCTCGACGCTCACAGCTCTGTGCGTGACAGAGCGGCATGGGAGACGGCAGCAGCGTGCGATTGTCGAACGGCCACACATACAAACGATTGACTGACTGACCGAGTGTTTGTGTGTTTTGTGTGTGTGTGTTTACTGCAGCCACTTGGACGTGAACGCCATCGCGTCGTTCACGGCGTTTTACCCACAGCTCACGCATCTGTACGTGACGGAAGCGCTTGACTGTGACTGTGACAGTGTGTGTGTGGAAGTGGTAGAACGAGTGATAGTGCATGTGCCTAAAACAAACCGATGGATGGTGTCATGGGTGAATGTTGCAATGTTGCTGGTGCACACACAGCGACCTCGCGTACAACAAACTCGGCCAAGTGCCAACGGTCGTCCCGAAGTTCACGCAGCTCCGATCACTGTGCATCCGTGTTACAGCGCGTCGGTTGCACGTGCGAGCCATTTGACTCGCTCTCGCGCTTTGCGCCATCCGCATTCGCTCGATTGGCTGATCCACCCATCCACCCACATACTTTCGGCTGTATATCTCTGTCTGTGTCGACAGCCACCTCTCAGCCAACAAGATCGCCGAGTGTACGCAACAGCACGCCGTCGCGAGTCTCGAGGCGCTGTACGTCGCGACTGTCACTGCTGCTGCACTCACTTCATGTCGCTGCTGCTAGGTCGGTCGATCGACCGATGTTTCTGCACCAGACTGACGCCATCCACTCTGCACTGCGACTGACAACTGGCTGCTCGTCCTGCCTCTTCTAGCGGCCTCTTTGGCAACAGCTTGACGGCATTTGACGTCGACCTGCCCAACCTCGTGACACTGTATGCCACAATTTTGCCTCTGCTGTTGTTGTGTCAAAGCACTGCTGCTGCTGTCTTTGTAAGGTCTATAACCCAATCATGACCCACTTGCGACTCCCTTATGAACCATTTACGACCCATGCTGTACACACTGCGTATTTATTGCTCAGCTACCTCAATGCGAAGCAATTCAAAGCGTTCCCACAAGCGATCTTCAAGCTCGCAAACCTCCAAGAGCTGTACGTACTGGTTCTGCTGCAGTGGTGCTGTCGCTCACACTCTGTTGTAACTCTGTTGTCACACTTCCTAACGATCTAGCGTCGCTTGCCATGATCCTCATTCGCTTATACACCGACATGCTATCCACCTACATCACTCGCGAGCAGATATATCGATGCAAACCCACTGCTGCGGAACGTGACGCTCACGAATGAACAAGCAAGCTTTGTCCAGACGCTCACGACGTTTGTTGCCGACCCGTTGGCGTTCAGCACGAACTGCGCAGCGACGCAGCAAGCAACAGTCCAGAAGCGCCGTGTGTGCATCACAAGCGACGCAGTCGACCAGCGCGTCATCGACGGGCCGCGTATTGTCACGTCGACATTGTCGCCAACACTGTCGCCACCACCCAGCAGCAACAGTAGTGACAGTGCGAGTGGCACGTCGACTGACAAGACACGCGAGCGCAACGACAGTGCGAACAGCAGCAGTAACAACAACGCGCTGCTCATTGCGATCAGCTGCGTCGCCGGCGTGCTCGTACTCGCGCTGCTCAGTGGCGTTATGTACTGGCGACATCGACAGCATACGCGCGCAAGCAGCAAGCGCGACTCGAATGACGTCGTTGTACTCGGCGATGCTGACAGCACTGACGACAATGACGCTGACAACCGCAAGCGACACACATCGACCAACTACACAGTTGCGACGCGCAGCACGACGTCGTCGGACCCAAACGAGTTTCGCCACGTCGTGACCGCGCTCTGGAACGACCCGGACCTGATCGCAGTCAAAGTGAGTGCGAGCGACATCGAGGACGTCCGGCGTCTCGGCAGCGGCGCGTTCTGCGACGTCTGGCTCGTGGTGTACCGCCGCACACAGCGCCTTGCGTCCAAACGTCTGCGTGACGTCACGCGCAGCCGCACACAGCAGTTTATCGATGAGATCAAGCTCGT
>JAASGP010000495.1:0-17760 GCA_023334275.1 Globisporangium carolinianum | reverse complement strand
CTAACGTCTGCGCCTTGCGCTGCGCCACTTGTTCGTCGGTCCACGGGAGGTAGTACAGCACAGGCAACGTCTCGGTCTTGAGGAACGTTGCGTCAACTGGCGCGACGCGTTGTCCACGGTGCTGCTGCGGCTCGACTGCGTCCAAGACCGATGAGCTGCGGCATCGTCGTCGTCGTCGAGCTCGCAATGTCTTCTGTCATCATCGCACGGGCGAGAGATAGCCAACGAGAACAAAGCGATATCTCGGCTAGCAATGCAGCAAATGCGCTGTTACGGTCGTAACTGCGATATAGAGAGCGACCAGCGAGTAGACAAGGGTCAGTCCTGATGCATTTGCGTGTTGTGCTGCGACCCGAGCACATCGAATGGCGCACAACCGCACGGCATGCGTCACAATGTCGTCGATCAACATCCATTGCTCATTGACCCGGTTCATGGAGTAAAAGAACGTTGTTGCAGCCAAAAAGATCATCTTGGTTAGAAAATATGCATCGTAACGCAAATATATCATCATAATGATGAGTTATATTGAATGGCTCAAATCGATTTTAGCTATGTTTGTATTTGCTACAAAGACAAGCAGCTCTCATGTGGTTATTCCAGCCGAGTGTGTTTGATCAGCAGACGTCAGCTTTGCCACTCAAGCAATTGGCATCAGTTGAGCATTGGCATCAGTGCAGTACTGCGAGGCGATAGCGCTTCAGCACCACCCGCATCTCCACTGCGACCAACAAACAGCACATCGCACACCTAGAAGCAGCTGCAGTACCAATGACGGTCGAAACAGCGACGACGACGACGCCGACGACGGGTCACCACGTGATCCTCTTCTACAAGTACGCCGAGGTGCCGAGCCCTGAGGCCGCCAAGGCGGAGCAGGACGCGCTCTGCCGGCGCCTCGGTCTCGTCGGCCGCATCCTCATCAGCGAAGAGGGCATCAACGCGACGCTCTCGAGCGCGCACAAAGCAAACGTCGACGAGTACATTGCGTTCCTGTGCGCGCACGAGACGTTCGCGATGAAGCCCGAGGACTTTAAGCACAGCTTCCACGCTGCTGCAGCTGCGCCGTTCGTCGAGCTGCTTATCAAGTACGTGCGCGAGATCGTGTCGACCGGCGGCGTCGTTGCGCGACCGAACATGGACGCAACAGACGCCGAGCGCGGGTACCTCACGCCGCAGCAGTTCCACGCTGCAATGGCAGACGCTGTCGCGAACAAGGACACGACCGTCGTGCTCGACGTGCGCGCGCACAAGGAGTTCCTCGTCGGGCACTTTGAGGACGCGGTTGACCCGGAAGTCAAAAACTTCTCCGAGTACTACGCGTTCCTGCAGCACCGACTCGATGCCTTGCGAGACAAGAAAGTGCTCATGTACTGCACTGGCGGCATCCGCTGCGAGAAAGCGTCCAACTTTCTCCGCAGCAAAGGCCTCGAGGACGTCCACCACCTCAAAGGCGGCATCCACAAGTACCTCGAAGCGTACGACGACGGCGGCTTCTTCAAGGGCAAGAACTTTGTCTTTGACAAGCGGTGCGTCTCGGTCTGTCTGTGCACCTGTGTCTATATGCAGACGACTGACGTCTGATCCGTACTGACTCGGGTTGGCTGGCACTCTAGGGTCCTCATGGGTGCGCACAACAGCGCGGTTGTCGGTCGGTGCATCGAGTGCAAGCGGCCGCACGACGAGTTCAGCGGCCGCAAAGTCTGTTCCGTGTGCCGCGACCTCGTGCTCGTGTGCGACGGTTGCTTCGTAGCGCGCCATGGCGAAGTGCACTGCACGGACCACCAGTTTCTCAAGCACTGCTACGTGACGTTCGTGCAGTACGTCCCGCGCGACGAGCTACTGACGCATCGCGCCGCGCTCGAAGCGATCTACGCGGCCCATGCAGTCGCAAAGGGCTGGAAGAACAAGCGCCGGACGATCCGGAACCAGGTCGCGAAGATTGATGCGCGACTCGCAGCGATCGATGCGGACCCAGTGGCAGCGCAGGCGCTGCTTGCGATTACGCCACGGCCGCTGCACTGCCGCACGTGCGGCCTCGCAACGTGCGTTGGCAACTGCTGGGGTTTTTGGAACGACTTCCCGACCGATCCGGCGACTGGGCAGCAGGTGACGACTGGTGCGAGTGCAGACGAGCAGTAGAGAGCAGCAGCAGTACGCATCGATCGAGTGCAGCCATCGACAACGAGAGGTCCATGGCATTGCTCCTTTCGATCGACTGTACAAACACGACTGCATCCGTTGGGCAACAACAACATGGTGTTGCTGAGCATGTTGTCAGTTGGTTTGTCATTGCCAACGTTGTCAAATGTGTGTGGCTCTATTATATTGTCAATCCCAGTTACTAGTAAAGGTAAGACATTGTCGTATCAGAAACAGCTAGATTTGTGTATGCATATTGTGTATTTGTGTTTGCCAATCGTAACTGATGATATAAACGAGGTGCATGAAAGTTTGTAACTGCGATTTACAAACCACACTCTCCAGCCAGTCAATCGCTGCTGCCAGCCAATTTGACCAAGCAAAACGTGCGCAGGACGAGACAACCGAAACACAACGCGCAACGCATCTCGAGCAGTTGCTACCGTCGCCGCCGCTGTCGCTGTCGTCGTCGTCCTCGCTGCAGCCGCTCCAACACATCCAGCCAGCTCGCTCGTTCGTTCACTCGTTCGCTCGTGCATCTAGTCACTAGTACTCGCACCTCGTCTAGTACCTACAACAGAGCAAAAGATGGCCAAGTCGATGCGCTCCAAGATCAAGCGCAAGTTCCGCACGGAGCTGCGCAAGAAGATCGGTGTGCCGCACCTCGCAGTCCAGGAGGCCAAGATCCAGGAGAACCTCAAGAAAGCGATCGAATCGCAAGGTGCGTATGCCTAGTAGCTCGTGCTGCCCACGGCGCGAGTGTGCCGCGTCACGCCAGACGTCCGTGTTGCCTGCACTGCTTGTGCGCATATCCTCACGCGCTTTGCGATCGCTTGTCTCGCGTTTGGTACTGTAGAGGGCAGCTCGATGCTGCAGCTCAAGAAGCTCATGGGCACTGCATCGGCGCCGGTCGCAACGATCGACAGCAGCACCATGGACATCGACGACACTGCAGCAACGACTGGCTCGCTTGCAAAGACCGAGGCCGAGCTGCTGAACGACGAGGCCGAGCGCGCCGCAGCGGCAAAAGAGAAGAAGAAAGAGGCGAAGAAGCTCGCGACGAAGCGGCGGAAGAAGAAGTTTGTGCACTTCCACACGCTGCGCAAGAAGGGCGTGTAAGCAGCTGGCGGCGGCAGTCGCGCTCGCCACGCCACGTCGATAGACACGCTCCACACACACTAGCATGCACTCTATACATACAATCTATCCACTTTGGCATACACACACACATATGTACATGCAAGTGCGTGCTGTCGCGCATCGGTCGGGAGCTGGAAGCTGCTACTCATTCGCTGCTGCGTATTGCCAACGCCACTGGTGGCCGGACATCCTCGCTCTTGCCACTATGGTGCTTCGTTCCTACGTCGGGTGCCTTGTCGAGTGGTGTATGGTCCACAGAGTCGCCTCGGAGTCACGAAGCGTGTTAGTCGTCCCAATCGGACGTTTCGTGTGGCGGCGTGAACGCCACTTGCTTGTCGTACTCGTACGCTGCGGACCCGGGCCGCACGACGTTTTGCGCAAACACAACGTCCATCTTGAGCTTCACGTGCGCGAGCTGCGTCTCGGACACGCAGTTGTAGTCGGCTTGCGGTAGTGGAGGTACGACTGCAGCGCCTGGAGAGGTCGATAGCGATGATGTTGATGCCGACGCCGACGTCCGATCGACGAGCCGCTGGACCAAACGTGTGAGCTGCCAGCATCCATTCATCCGTCCACACTCATGAGCGTGAGGGCTGATGCGGATATACACAGCCAGTGACAGCGTCCACAGTCCGCACCTGTCGAGACGAGACTTTGCGCTCGCCGAGGACGTGACTGTGTGCGTCAATGAGGTTCGCAACGACTGCGTCGACGTCGAGGCTCGCGCCGCCGCACAGCAGCGCGTCCTGCAGGTCGATCTCGTGGTGGAATAGCTGCTGCTGGCGCGAGCTGCGTGCGTACTCGACGATGATGCCCGGTGGCGCGTACCGCAGCGCAACGCGTCGAGGCTCAATCGTGCTCGCCATCGCAGGCGTTTGTCTGTGCACTGCTGTCAGTAGAGCTAGCTGCGTCGACGCGTAGATGTGTAGCCAAACATAGCAAGGTATGTAGCGACTGCGGATCAAGATATCGATTTGTCTGATACGTTTTCTATTACGAATTCGAATGCACGCACTTGCGACGAAGCACAATCATGCCATCCCTAGCGCTTCACGTCGTCGTCAGGCGGCGCCATGACACGCTTTGCGCTGCAGCAGCCGCTACTTGCTGCACTGCGGCGCTGCTCGCTGCTGCTCGCCCACTCGGCGTTCTCTTTCCACACGCGGTCGTCGCCCTCGTACTGCTCGCTCTTCCAGATCGGCACAGTCGCTTTGAGCGTGTCGATCGCAAATGCACATGCGTGCAGCGCCTCGGTGCGGTGCGGCGACGACACGGCAATCACGACGCTCGCCTCTTTCACGAGCACGACACCGAGGCGGTGCAGCAGTGCAATGCCGACGACGCTCGGCCACTGCGCGCGGATCTGCGTGCAGATCTTGCGCAGCTCGGTCTCGGCCATCGGCACGTAGCCCTCGTACTCGAGCCGCACGACCTTCTTGCCGTCAAAGTTGTCGCGTGTCGTGCCAATGAACGTCGAAATCGCACCTGCGCTTGCGTGTGTCACGAGCTCGACTGCACGCTGTGCGTCCAACGGCTCGTATGTGACCTCGACGACGTCGAGCGCAGGCGCCTCGAGCGTATGCGTCGTCGCCATTGTCGTCGATGCTGCGGATTGAAATGGTTTGGTTTGCTGGTACGATTTGTCAGCATGAAGTTAGCATAATTCACTGCGTTTTAGACTAAATCGATTGCGCTAATTTGTATCGGAACCTCAACCAGCAGCGCACGCAGCAGTTTGATCAGCGCATGCGCTGTGGATCGATCATCTGCGAGAGGCGCGCAGCGAGACGCAATGGCGGCGCTACAGCAGCAACAACAAGGTGACGAGCTCTGGCTGTACGTCGACGCTACGACAGGTCTGCAAAAGGGACCGCTGCCAGCAGCCATGCTCAAGCGGCTCGTGCGCAGAGGACTGTTGCAGCCGCAGCAGTTTGTCTGGACGCAGCGACTGCCCGAGTGGCAAGCGCTTGCGCAGGCCGACAGCTTTGCGGCGTACTGCGCGACGTGGAGCAGCTTCTGGTACTACATGGCCGACGATCTCGATGCTAATGGTGACAGTGCAAGCAGCAGCACAACGAAGCAGACTGGCCCCGTGAGCACGAAAGAGCTCGTTGCGCTCTTTCTCGACGGCGACGTCGATGGCATGACGCTCGTGTGGACGGCCGCCATGGCCGATTGGCAGCCGATTGGCGACGTGCCAGCGCTCAAAGAGTTTCTGCACGAAGCGAACGCCGACCAAGCGCGCGAAGAGGAGGTGCTTGCGGCCCAGCGCGCCGTCGCAGCCGAAGACCAGGTCTACACCGACGCGTACGTCCGGCTGCTGTCCTTCCTATCTTAGTGTATATACGAATGACCGTGCGTGTGTGTCGCTGTGTGCGTCTGCAGCAAAGTCGAGGCGTTCGTCGCCGAGGACGGTCAGCAGTACGTCTTTGACGCCGAGACCAAGCAGTGGGTCACACCGGCTGACAAGATCGACGACGACCTCGCAGCGCTACGTGAAGCAGCAGGCGAGACACAAGCCGATCTCGACGCTGCACAGGCGCTGAAGCTCAAGAAACAGCAGCAACAGGCCAAGCAGGTCGCATCTGTCAGTGCGAGTGGTGGCCCTGCAGTCGTAGCCCCTGCTGCTGCTGCTACTGCTGGTGAGACGACCAGTAGCGACGCGGCCAAGCCAGTGCGCAAGCGCAAGGCGAAGAAGAAGAAGAAGAGCGAGCGGTGGCAAAAGACGAAGACGCGCACGTGGGTCTACGTGAACGGCCTGCCGCTCGACGTCACCGTACAAGAAGTGCACGACCACTTTGCAAAGTGCGGCGTCGTGCAGCAGGACCTCATCACGGGCGCGCCGCGCATCAAGCTGTATGCGAACAAGGCGTTCGGCGGCCTCAACGTACGTGCTGCAAGCGTCTTGGATAGTACGTGGGAAGTGTGGATGTAGGTCGATGCGGTTGCTGACTTCGTGCTGCGTGTGGGTCTCGATGTCGCAGGGCGACGCGTCCGTGTGCTTCATGAAAGAGGCGTCGGTCGAGCTCGCAGTCCAACTGCTCGATAAGTCGCTGATCCGCCCCGAGTACGTCGTCGCAATGGCGATCGCGAGACCCGGACTTGTTGTTACTGCTGGCTGCTGCTGTGAGTTGATGGTGCTAACGACTGCGTGGCTGCATACTGTCGCTGTATGTGCCTATGCAGCTGGAGGATCGACGTGTCACCGGCTGTGTTTGAGCAAAAGGGCGACGCGTTTGTCAAGCGCAAGAAGCTGAAGCTCGACAGCCGCGCTAAAGTGAAGAAGTTTGAGCAGGAGAAGGTGCGTGCTGTAGTCGTTCGCACTGTAGCGGTGGCAGTGGTGGTGGCACGCGAGCTGTACGTGTGTAGATGCGAGTGTGGACGAGCGCGCGTGACTGACGTGACTGGATGGAACGGATGCGTGGCGCGTGCAGGCGCTGTCGTGGAACGAAGGCGCGGACGACGAGCGCAATGGGCTCCGCATCGTCGTGATCAAGCACATGTTTACGCCTGATGAGCTCGAAGGTACGATGTCGCTCGGTCGTGTGTCTCGGTCTGCCAGTCTGGCTGGCTAGCTGGCTGGCTGTATATGTATGAGCGACTGACGCGTTGGTACGGCTGCTGCTGTAGACAAAGCGTACGAAGACGAGTTGCGCGACGACATCCTCGCCGAGTGCCTCAAGATGGGCGAAGTGACAAAGGTGCGTGGCTGCGTTTGTCTCTCGTGTGTGGCTCGTGTGTTTGTGTGGTGCCAGCAGGATGTGAAGTCGTCCGACTCTCTTACACGTACGCTCGCGTGTGGATGCGTCCACGTGGCTGTCTGCGTGACCCTTTGCGCTGCAGGTCACGCTGTTCAGTAAGCGTCCAGACGGCGTCGTCGTCGTCAAGTTCGAGTCGACCGGGTCGGCTGCGACGTGCATTGATGTGATGAACGGCCGGTTCTTTGCCGGTCGCAAGCTCACGTGCGCGTTCTGGGACGGCACGGACTACACGCATCGCGAGTCAAAGGACGAGGAGAAGGAGCGCGCCGAGAAGTTTAGCGAGTGGCTCGAGCAGGGCTCGTCGTCGTCTGAGGAGGACGAGGAGGACGACGAAGGCGATGAAGAGGACAACGACAACAGCAACGACACGGCAGGCGATACAGCACGGCAGTCGGAGACGCCGCGCCGTAGTGCGAGTGATGGACAGCGCAAGGCGACAGTCGCGGCTGAACTGGACACGCATGCGCGTCTCGACACTGTCGTCACACCTGCTGTTATCGACACCACGACAGCTCGGACCGATACAGCCACTCTCGCGAATGCCGCAAGTGGCGTCGACGTAGTTGAAGATGCTCTCCACGCTGGCCGTGTGATGCCGCCGTCGGACGACGAAGACGACTCGGACGATGACGCCGACGCAGAAGGAGACGTTGCGGCTGCGGGCGAAGCGGTTCACGCAGGCCGCGTTATGCCTGATCTCGACGACGACAGTGACGACTGAGTGAGTGAGTGAGTAGGATATGTCGCACTGAATGAACAGAATGAGCCGACAGGAATGTTCAGCGCTACGTCAAGCCTGCAGCACGCGATTGTCGGTTCATCGTTGCTTGTGCATGTGCTATGGTTGTAACTCATTTGTCAATGGCAAGTACTCGCGAGTCCATCGTTCGTTGCATGCAAGCGAGAGAGAACGTGCAAGCAAGAATGTGCTATCATCCTATTGTATATTCAGCTTAGCTAGATATCGTTTTATGTTGATATGCATGCTCAGTAATCATTTGTTTCTGTCTCTTTGTGCTCGCTGCTTCACAGTGTTACAGTCGATTAGGACTCATATTGCTCTCAGCATTTTGTATGCGTTTTGGCGAGATTGGTATGTGTGGATTGACTATTACGATTTATGCGTCATGTCGCGCTTTGTGATTTTTGCACCTACCGAGTCAATACCTTATAGAAATATATGGTGTCAATGATATACTACGAGCATGACAGTTTGAAGCTATAGATAGCGCTTCTACTATAACCGTTGCGGTTGTCGATGCGTGTCAGAATGACTCCGCACAGACTCGGAAGTGTCCTGCCTCGTTGGAGCGCTACGCCCAGACTCGGAAGCCGAGCATCCATACACTGAGATACAATAGCGAAGACGTGTGAGGCACTGCAAGAGATAGAGGCCGACAGAGTCTGCTCGACTGCGCTCGAAAAGTGCCCATCGCATGCAGCTGGTCCGTCAGTTGTCGAGTTGCTCCATCGTCCGCACAATCGCTGCTAGCGACATCGCGCAAGTAAGAGCTGGAGTGTGATATCACGCGCTATTCAGAGACTCGCGCTCAGCCTGCAAATAGCGTCTGCGAGTGAGCACCTACCAGCGCCAGCGCCACCACTATCCCTCAAACTGCCACCGCGTGAGACTCACTTCGGCGACAACCGACAAGCGACAGCAAGCAGCACCGAGCAAACAAGAGAGCAGAGACACGTACTCGATGGTGGCCGAAGTGATGGACAGCAGCTGGGCAACCAAGCCCTGGAGCGTGACGGAAGAGATGTGGAAGCGCAAGGCCAAGGGGCTTGAGGACCAGTTTCAGCAGCTCCTGTCGGACCACCAAGACCTGCGGCTCGAAAAGGCCAAGGTCACAGGCGAGTTGCGCGTGCTGCAGCGATACAAGGAGACTGCAGAAGAGATGATCAGCAAGGAAGTCGCGTCGCGAAAGTACGTCCCGCTTTGCCACATGCACATGTGTATGGGCATGAGGATGTGTGGTATGTCCGATTCGAAAGACACGATTGCTCACATGTGCGTGGCTCTACATGTAGGATCGAGCACAAGGACCGAGTGACAGCGACCACGAAGCTCGAGCAGTACATGAAGAAGTACGAGCGGGTACGTCTCGCTCTGCCATTGCTCAATCTCTGCGTGCTGGTGATTCGACTGCTCGTCGCTACTAGCTGACACTTGTGACATGGTACTGCTGTGAATGATGGCTCGACAGGAGTGCGAGCGCTCGCAGACGCTCGAGCGCGAGAACGCGTTCCTCGTTGACCAGGTCTCGAGCATGAAAGGCGAGACCGAGGTGCGTGCGATCGAGTCTCCACGTTGTCAAATGCCACTGGTGCATGCTGCTGCCAAGCGCTTGTCCCTCATCACTGACTCTCGCTCGTTCTACTTCCTGCGATAGAAACGACTCGACCTGCTCCGCGAGCTTGAGGAGACCCAGAAGCGAAACACGCGCCACAAGGAGAAGATCCGAGAGTGCGTCTTGCGTCTGCGCTCTGTCGACTACACTTGTACGCTCGCTCAATGTGGTCAGCGTCACTCACGCTGTCGTGCCTCTTACTTGTGCTCATGCGTCTCGCAACAGGATGGAGATCGTCGCGATCGAGCACGAGAACACGATCCTCGAGCTGAAGGAGAAGATCCAGAAGCTCAAGCGCAGGAGTGACTCGACCGACGACGCACTCAGCGACAAGACCGAGGAGTGCAAGAACCTCGCCGTGCGGCTTGCGGTGCGTCAATGCGCTCGAATACCGACGCTGTCGTATGTTGTTGCGTAGCACATGCGCATTTGTTTGTAAGAGTACTCACGAGTGCGTTGAATGACATTCGCGTTGAGCAGGCGGTCGAGTCGGCGTGGGAAGCAGCGCGTGGACAGAACAAGCTTGCGCTGCACGAACTCAAGAAGAAGTACGTGCTGCGCTCTCGCTCTCTCAGACGTGGACGGTCTCACTCACACTCATATGAACGCCTATGTGAATACGTGCTCTATGCGGCGGCGCAGAGAGTCGCTGTCGAAGCAGCTCGAAGTCGTCAAGACCGAGTCCAAGGTGCGTATGTAGTCTAGTGTGTGGATCATGAACCATCACGTCTCAACGGCGTCGCGCTCACGGTGCCCGTTGTCGATTGGCCATTGCTATCGTTGCGCCTCCCAGCACTCGAACTACCGCATCCACGCACTCGACGTCGAGGTCGAGTCGGCGCAGTCGAAGCTCCGCCAGAAGGACCGCACGATTGAGGTGCGTGGCTACTGTTCGATCATTCATTAGTGCAGCCGCCATGCAGTCCGTACTCACCCGCATCGCATCCCATTCGCTCGGTGCTGCAGGATCTGCGCGACACGAACGCACAGCTCAAGAAGGAGCTGAGCCGCGTGGCTGACAAGGTGCAGAACCTGTCGGCGAGTCTCTCGGTCATGCAGGAGCTCGTGGCTGAGAAAGATAAGGAGATCGACCGCAAGGACGAGATGATCCGGTGCAAGAAGACCGAGGTCAAGGTGCGTCTCTAGTCTCTGTCATGTGTGTCTACGATGCACGATGTGACTGATACGACGTGCTGCTGCGATCCATCTATCGACATCCAGTGCCTCGCAAAGATCGACGACTCGTCGAAAGACCGCATCGAAGATCTCGTGCGGCAGGTCGCTGATCTGCAGCAGCAGCTCCTCGAGACGCAGAAGGAGTACCTCCACAAGGTCAAGAAGGACGAAGTGTGGCGGGAAAAACAGCGCGCCAAGTACGTAGTACTCATGGTGCTTCGAGCCTCTTTGTGTGTCAGTAAGATGGAGTGTCGAGTGGTTAGTAGCTCACTGCATGCGTGCGTGTACGCCGCGTGTCTCTTGCGTAGAGACCGTGCGGAGATCATGAAGGACCTCGAAGTGCTGCACAAGCCACGACGGTGCAAGAACTGCAGCGAGTCGTTCACGAACAAGACGAACACGTCGCTCTCGTGCTCGTACCATCCAGGGCGATACGTTGCGCGGCAGTACCCGCTCGAGGGCTACCAGTGGAGCTGCTGCCAGAAGCGCGACCTCTCGTCGCGGCCGTGCAAGTTTGCGGGTCGCCACACCGAGTCCAAGCTCTTGGACTAGATAGCGAACGACCGACCGACGACCCAAGCGCGAGTGTCCCATCTTGACAGACGGACGCTCCGTGACGCACGCTCTCCTTTCATCTGCTCTCAGCACTACCTTCTTACCTACCTCCACGCATTGAGCGTCCTTCATTGAGACTACTTGCATGTATACGACACTGGTATACTTTTGATTATGAACATGCTGCCAATACGAGCTGTCGACTTCATTCGTTTCGCTCTCCGTCTGTTCGGCCACTCTCGTGCTTTGGCTAGCTTACAGCGCACGCACAACCACACGAGAAGCAATGCGGCTGTTTGTCAAGGTACATGGCCTCGAGTTCGTTGTGCCATGTGGCGACGGCAGTCAGAGCGTCAAGTGGCTCGGACTCGCAGTCGCGCAGCGGTACGCACTCGCAGCACCGCACGGCCGCTGCCGCACGCGCGAGGACGCGCACCTCAGACAGGGCTTCTTTCTGCCAGCAAGCGTCTCGAAGCTGCCAGCGAGCGCCGCTGCTCGAAGCGACTCGGCGAGCCAGAGTCTACCTTCTGCGAGCCGCATCGCTGATGTCTGCAAAGACAACGACACTGTTGTCGTGCAGCTGCAGGTGCGTACGTGCTGATGTCTGTCTTGTGCAGAGCGTTGGTACTGACTTACCCTCGCACACGCATCCGTGTCAACTGCTACGCGCATGTGTGGCGTAGCAAGAAGTGCCTGTAAACGAGATCGGCACGCCGCAATTCGCGCCGTGGACAGTCAGCGCATTCACGAGTGCGAGCAACCAGCAGCAGCAACGCAACGCTGCAGCGTCAGTCGGTGCGATCGGTCGGAAGGCGTCGTTCACAGGCAATGCAGACGCAAAGACGCAGCACGTAGCGGCGCCGCATGCAGCCACCAACACCAATAGTCGTGGTCGAGACGCACAGATGCTGCACGCTGATGCAAAGTCATCAGTCACTGACGTTGACGCCAAGGCCAAGAGCACGATCGAGGACGAGATGAAGCAGTACGCGCGCGCTGAGTTGCTGCAGCAAGTCAACTCGGGGCAGTTCCAGTCCGAGATGGAGCTCGAAGCTGCGTTCCTGTACGACTGGAGCCGCTTGCATATCGACGACCTCGAGCGCGACTCGAAGGAGCGCGACGCGCTCCAGGAGCTCCTGCTCGCGCACTTTGTCCACCTCAACGCTGCGTTCATGCACTACGCAGTCGGGAGCGGCGAGATGGCATTTGGCATGACTGGCGACGAGTTTGCGCACTTTGTGCACGAGTGCGGGTTGAGCCACGTCGAGCGCGACCGCCGCGCACTCGAGCGCGCTGTAGCGCAAACCCTCAAGCACGACAGTCTCGCGTCGCTATACGACCGTGGCACGCTCTCGCGCGTCGGCTTTGTGCATGCGCTGCTACGCGTCGTGCTCGCGCAAGTTGGTGCGTCGAGCAACAGCAGCAATGCTGGTGCAAAGGACACCACTAGCGCTGCAGCGTTTCGCGACGCGGTCGAGACGAGTCTCGAGCACAGCATCGTGCCAGCCGTGACGCGGCTCACGAGCGGCCCGTTTCGCGACATCTCGCATCATGCGGTGCGTGCGTGTGTCTGGTCGGATGCGATGATAGTGCTAGCGATGATATAAGCTCGCACGCTGGTTCTACACTCACAGATTCACTCGGATGCCACTTGTTCGTGTTTACTCGGTGCATGTATGGCCTGCGACTTGGCAGCGCATGATCGCAGTCTTCCAGGACGCCAAACCCAAGCTGCTCAAGCTCTACGCCAAGTACGCGCAGCTCGACAAGCCAGCGACAGCAACACTGGCGCAACCAGACCGCAAGGAGCCAACAAGCACGACACCACCAACGACGACAACTACGTGGCCGCAACTGCTGTCTGCGCGCGCGCTCAAGCACATGCTCTACGACGCGGGCATGTTCACAGCAGGCGACATGGCAGCGCACGACGCGCTCTTTGCAAGCGCAGTCGAGCAGAGCTTCAGTGGCGCGCGCGAGAGCTCGCAGTCCGAGACGCAGCTGCTCGTGTTTGCCGAGTTTGTCGAAGTCGCAGCGCGCGTCGCGCTCGCAGTACTCGAAGCGAACGACTTGCCGCCGCAGGACGCGATCAAGATTGCGCTCGATGCGCTCCGGAGCCTGCCGCTCAAGCCTGCGCAGTCGACGTCGACGTTGAGCAGACGCAAGTGACAAGCGACTCACGACCCTACTTCTCAAACTGAGCGTCTACACCTCCAGGCAGGCAGGCAATCGCACTCCACTACAGATTACACCTACTATCCGCAGAGACGAGTGTGTACTGTACTGTATCTTACTTATCGCCAATGGTGCATTCGTTCGAGCAGCTCCGTTTTCGCTACGTCACCTCTTACTGTTACTACTACTACTACTACCGTAACCCCGTCAGTGCAGCGCTCTTTTTACGCCAACTGAACAAACTCATAGTGACGCTTTGATGATCTCGTACCAGAGCTTGAACGACTCGACCGAGTCGGCCGCGAGCTTGAGTTTCGAGCCATTGAGGAACGTCACAACGAGTCCACAATCGACGCTGCGCGACACGCTGATGTCGACGACGCGGCTGATCGGCCGCAATTGGTGGTCCACTTCGCTCGCATCGCCCAATATGCTCGCATCAATGACGTAGAACTGCCGCACGCGCGCACCCGTGTCGCTGATACCCGTGAGCCAACCGCCAAAGATCGGCGCGAGGCCTTTGCGACGTCGACTTGCAACGTACTTCTTGACGTTAAAACTGTCGCCGCCGCCCTGACGGGAGCTTGCCGTTCGTAAGAGCGTGCGCCAGCGCTTAGCACTGTCGTACGAGTCGGCACAGACGCGCCAGACGCGGCCGCTCGCGAGCCGGATCTCGAGCGCGTGCTGCTTGCCGGACCAGTCGTCGACGCTCGTGACCTTGTCGCAGAGCACGACGGGCGCGTTTGCGTCGCGGCTAAAGCTCACTTCGGCGCCATGGAGCGTAAAGTAGAACCGCTTCCAGGTCTTGAACAGCCCCGTTTGCTTGTGGAGCCACCCGGCGTGGTTCGCGCGTGCGGTCTGGACGTACGACGCTTTGACTGACGATATAGTCGCCTGTGGCGCGTGGTCGTGCGCGAGCGCAGCCGATGACAGCGCGGCGTACCAGAGCATGCGGTCGTCGTACGACGTGGCGTACACGAGCACGCACGCGCCAGTGTCGAGCTCGATCGCTAGGCCGTTCGGGTGGACGTCGGCAAACGACACGGCTTTGACATAGCCCGAGCAGCGCGCGTCGAGTGTGGACGCGTCGGCGTCGACGCGGCACTCGAGGAAGCCATCAACACGTACAACAAAGTGGTAGCGCCGCCACGTCGTGGCCGGTCGCGCATCCTGCTTGAACAGATACCCAGTCTGCTGCTCGGACGCAGCGGATGTGAGCGTGTACATCGATTTCGAATGGCCGCTCATGTGCTGCAGCTTGTCGAGCGCGCGTTCAAACGCAGCGAGCCAGTGCTCGTACTCGCTCGCATTCGCGCAGTGTACAGCCACCCGCTTGCCGGACGTCAATGCCAGCTCGAGACCAAACGCCATGCCGCGCCACGGATGCACAGCCTGGAGCGTCCCAAAGCCGCGCGGTGCAAGTCCAGGGCCTTTGCTGTACCGAAACTCGACGCCGGCGAGCACTGCAAAGTGCTTCTTCCAGCGCCGCAGCGTCGCGCTCTGGACAAACAGCCAGCCGGTCACTGGCACGACTGCAGCAGTTGTTGCACGTCGCGCCTCAAAGCACGAGCCGCGCGGGACCATGCTCGTTGTCATCGTTTGCGGCGCCGTCGCGTACTGCAGTGGCGACCGCGCAGCTGAGAACGCCGGTGCACTTGCGCGGCGCTCGGCGAGGCTGCCGTCGGCGCTGTGCGCTTGGCTGCTAAAGCCGCGGTTGCGCTTGGTCTTGACGCGCGCGCCGGCGCCGACGATCGCTTCGTAGTTGTTCGTGTTGATCGGGAGGCCGTAGACCGTGTCGCTCGCTTCGTTCGGGTCGACGTCGTTGTCAGTAGCGTCAATCGCGTCGTTGCGCTCGTCGAGGCGTCGGATTGGGAACCGCGACTGCTGCTGAGTAGTGCTGCTGCTGCTGTTCCTGGCTGGTGCACTAGCGACTGCTTGCGAGGCGCTCGTACGGCCAAACGCAACGTAGTTGCGCGTGTCAACTGGCAGTCCGCGCACAGTCACGTCGAGTCCAGTCATAGCAGCTTCGGCATTGTTAGCCGTGTCGTCGTTGGCTGCGCTCGTGACAACTTCGCCTACGATTGGTGACGCGTTGTGATTGTCATCGTTGCTGTTGGCGCCGAGCAGGATCGGGAAACGCACGCTTGCGTCCGACTCGTTTCCGTGCTGTTCACTTGTGCTCTGACCTGGATACGGTGGTGGTGGTGGTGGCGGTGGCATGTACTGCGGTGGCGGCTTGTTGCCACGCACTGTGACGGCTATC
This sequence comes from Globisporangium carolinianum, assembly GCA_023334275.1. Classification (NCBI taxonomy): domain Eukaryota; phylum Oomycota; class Peronosporomycetes; order Pythiales; family Pythiaceae; genus Globisporangium; species Globisporangium carolinianum. The sequence goes on along the minus strand of JAASGP010000495.1, from coordinate 2,194 downwards.
GGTTCTGCCGGCATGTATTGAGGTGGCGGTGGCGACTTGTGGCCACGCACTGTGGCGGCTATCGGCTGCGCTGCAGCAGCTTTGAGCAACTCCTGGTAGTTGCGCGTGTCCATCGCAATGCCGACTGCAACGCTGTCGTCGTCGTGCTGCGCGTCCGCGCGATTCGCACCGTGTACGGGACTCGTCGCCGACGTCTGCTGGTAGAACGCTGCGTACGGGTTGATCGCCGCCTTGGGCTGCTGTGGCGGTGCTGACGACGACTGGCGGTGGCCGCGGCTGTGGCGCTTTGACACCATTGCGCTGTTGTGTCTGTGTGTGTTTTTGTGTGCTGTGGTCGCTCTCATCACGCTCGTGTGCACGTTCGTGTGCGCGTTCGTCCCCGCGTTTGTCGATGATCTCTGTCAGCGAACGAGCTGCGTCGCCTGTGTGGAAGTGAGCGAGTGCGTCTGTCGACTCGTTCTTGCGAATGGCGGGGCGGTGGAGCAGTGAGCAACTGTTGTGCTGTTTGCTGTTTGTTGCGTTGTTTGCTTGCAGCTGAGTGCCAAGCGCAAAGGAGCAGCGGCAATACAACAATCAAGTGGTTGGGATGATTTGGCATTTGCGGGCTGCTGGCTTTTTCGCTGCATGCGTCACTACAAGTCCAGAAACATTCCTGGATTTTGAGCTTCTGTTTGTATGGTCAATCTCGAATGTCGTTCGCGATGCAGATGGGCTCGACAAACGAAAGATCAAGGGGTGATTCATCTGTACCAACTGCCGATCGAAGACGGCGACGACAGTAGCAACAATAGCCGCTCGGATAAATACGAGTACACTGCGCTGATGTAGGCAGTGGTTTACGTCTCCGACAGTCGATTGCCACTCTTGCATGCGCAGCTATGCAACAGCAGCGAGCGAATGGTCATTCTCGACATGCATACTTGCAAATGGAATAGACTCCATGGACGCCAATTGCATCAACGACACATTTTCGAAGCACTGTCGCCACAACAACACGGTATACTCAACATAGGTGTTTCAGACCACTGGGTACACAACCACAAGCCAATGGCTACAAGCAAGGAGCAACTTCCGACCAAGCAATCCAAAAACTGGTCGCTCGTTTGGTTGTCTGCGCTCGAGTCACACGTGGTAACGTTGCTCCTGTCCTTTGTGTGCGCTGTGCCACCATATGCGATGGCATCTCGCAAACGCACTCGAGGTGTGCCGCGCAACAGCTGCAGACGATCACAGTGTGTCGCCAAGTGGCTAGCGCACTGACTGGATTTCCGTTCGCATGTTTCAATGCTTGCTTGACTTGTCCTGTTTCCACCAACTTGATATCAACACGCTTGCAGACTCAAGAGTCAAGCGCAACGATTCAAACGACGCCAGTCTCTTCCACGTGCATGTGTCGTCGTCTCGGGTACAAGTACTTCTAGAAACCATCCCACGCACGGTCGACAACGAGAGAGAGAGCGCACGTCTTAGCAGTTGTATCCTATCGAGCGAGGTGTGCGCCTGCTCAGAGGCGTATGGTGTCAGTTGTCTTGCTGAATTGAGCGATGCTGCGAAGTACAGAGTGTCGTGCTGGTCCTCTCGTCGGCGCATACGGACATGCTGGAGTTTGTCGCGAGTCACGATGATACCACACACTTGCACTACAATCTGTGATCAAAATCGCTGCTTGTTCTGTTGTTGGAAAGCGACGAGTCGATCTCGATTGATCGACTGGACTTACTCGCCAGTCAAAAGATCTGTCCAGCGTCCTGCACTACTTCTGGTCAGCATAGTCTTGTGTCGCTTCTTGTGTCGCTTCTTGTGTCTCTTCTAGTCTCTACAGTTTTGCGTCACCAGAGTGAGTGGATATGTTGGCAAACATATGCGAGACGCAGAGGACAGCGTCACGCGAGATCGCGTTCTTCGATCCGCGTGATGAAGCCATCGACGCTGCAGCCATATTCAAGGCGGGATCGTGGATAGCCATGGCAGCTTTCTCCATCATTTTACTGACTGGTCCGTGCACGAGGTTCCATTGTTGCCTACTGGAACGTAAATCAGCGTGAAGGGTTGGGTGGCTGTTTGTTTTTGTATGTTTCATCTCATTTTGTATGTGCAGCTTCGCTTGCAAATTGTAAGCGGCACGCTCAAAATGGAATCGCTTGAGACACGTGTTCAAGTCTGTTACAGTCGCCCACAAGCTTGTTGCCGACAT